>CAUYQG010276723.1:0-11979 GCA_963574415.1 Tarsius wallacei | reverse complement strand
ACTTTGGGAGGCTGAGGTGAGAGGATTGCCTAAGCCCGTGGGTTCAAGACCAGCCTGGGCAACTTGGCGAGACCTCATCTCTACAATAAATCAAAAAATTAACTGGGCATGGTGGTGTCTGGCTGTAGTTCCAGCTACTTGGCAGGTTGAGGTGGAAGGATCGCCTGAGTCCAGCAGGTTGAGGCTGCGGTGGCCGGGAGCATGCCACTGCCCTCCAGCGTGGGTGACAGAGTGAGACTCCAACTTAAAAAAAAAAAGAAAGAATAAAAATAAACAACAACAATAAATTAAAGACAATAAATTAAATTATAATAATTTATTAAACGATAAATGAAAGCAAGTTAAAAAAATTATAATCCCTTCCCACTTCTTTCTTGCATAATATCATTTGAGTCATGATCCTTGTTCTGATTAACTGTTGCAGTGCTAATTATCTCAAAATTTAGCAGCTTAAAATGACAATCACTTTTGCTTACAAAACTGCAATTTGTACAGGGGTTGATAGGAATGACTGTTCTCTCCTCATGTAGCATCAGTTGATGGAGTAAGGAAGGTAGGAGATTTACTTCCAAGGTGGCTCACTCATAGCTGAGAAGTTGGTGTTGGTTTCAGCTGGGAACTCACTCAGGCTGTCTTCTGGGTGCCTCAGTTCATCTCCACATAATCCTTTTCACGAGGTTGCATGTGCGTCCCCACAAACTGGCAGCTGACTTCAATCAGCAAGTGATCCAAGAGGTCTGAATGTAAGCAACGAGTCCTATGACTTAGTCTTCAAAGTCCTAAAATATTCCTGCAGTATTCTAGACCAAACAGGTCACTGAGTTTGGCCCAGATTCAAGGGGAAGGGAATTAGATGACACCTCTTGGGAGAAGTAGCAAAACTATGTGGTCTTTAGCCTACAACAGCCTATCTTAATATGCCTACAATACTGCTAATAATAAGTACATTAATTCACACATAAAAAATATATTTCGCTGTTCTGCCCTCTTGCATTACTTGTTATTAAGGGCATTTCCAATAAACTTTGCATGGATTCTAATGAGTATGCCTATCATCAATGAAAATTAAGAAAAGAAATCCATATATGTGAATAAACCATAAGCTCAATTGCAGGTGGCTATGGCAAACCAAATTTTCAAGTAGAATTTCGACTATAGTGATCCAATGCTAGAAAACAAATTGAAATGCCAAATAATGATTAGTTGAGTTCTGTCCTCAGATAACTTTTTTTTCCTAATTGCAGTTCTTGCTTTAGATAACTGCAATTAGAAAATTACATATGCAGAGAAAAAAGGCTGGGAAAAGACCTTGAGATTCTGGCTCATCATTGTTAACGTAGGCATGCAGTCTGTCTTTACTTATTAGAGATTTTAAGCAGAGAACAGCTGAAAAGTAAGGCCCATTTAAAATGAAATTACAGAAAGGCAGAAAAGACTTTGATAAATATATTTGAAAGAGTAGTATTTTTTCACCTGTTCATGTGGTGAACATCTGTGGTTTTTTGGCAATTCGTGATTCCACTCTAAAAGAACCTCCTAGTTCAAAGACTCATCCTCCCTTGTATCTATTTCTTTGAAGTGTTCCCTTGGATCTCTTAAACTATGGGTAGCCAAATGATTTTGGCATGTGGGTTATAGATTCATTACAAACTGAGCCTCACGATTCAATATTGTATCTTCTAGTCTGTTACTACCTGCTTATACTTTTAACCAGGTTGTTTGACCCACTCTAGTTTTGCAGTTAAGCAGAAAGACCACATTTGCAGGCAAAATAGCAGTTAGTGTAACAAAGGAGTGTTTCTGCATAAATTTTCACATGAAAAACATGGAACAAGTTGGTGACATTGTTAAATGATGGTGATGACAGATGATAGACAATAGAGAAGGCATGCATGCTGGTAGAATAAGGTTCTCTGATATTTTTCATAAATGTGACTATAACACCTAATTTTGGAGATTATCAATAGTGAAATGCAACCTGCTATTTCAAATTTACTTTTAGAAGTTTGGTTAAAATTTCTCTTAGTTCAAGTTATGACTTAAAAAAAATATTTTAATGTTCACCATTAAAGAAAACAAAACAGCTTTCATGTGAGGATTAGATAGATATAATCATTATAAATATTTTCAATCATATTACGTCAATAAAACCCAGTCATTACTACTGACATAAACATTTAACATTCAAGGTTACTGAGTTTTATGAAGTCTTAGGGTTATCAAAATTCTCTTAGGAACTACTAATTTGTATTTTAAAAGTCTTAGACTTCCATAACTCAAATTAAATAAATATTAGTTTACATTAGAGATGCTGATTCTATCTTAAATTTTTTTCTGAAACCATAAAAAATATCAAAGGGACATATTCTTATGATACTATATGAACTTACAGAATTCTTTTTTTTTTTTGCCAAAATAATGTTATCCCTCAGAATTTTTTCTAAATAAATATTTTTAAATGTTTCTTTTTATAGAAAGCTCATAAAGCATTGAGAAAACTAGAGCTTTAGAATAAGAGCATGATTAAAGCTCAGGTAATGGAGTAATGTTTCAAAATATATAGCCAAGTATTGAACTGATCTTGATCCTATGAATAAAGAGCATTATATTGCTTTCTCATTCATTGTTGAAAATATTTTAACTCAGAAATAGGAAGTGTGATTGATCAGGTGATTTTATGATTGCGTTCAACATACTATTTTATTCCAGTACCAGAATAGTAAGAGATGACCCTCTTTTTTTGAGAAAAGATAAGATCTTCACATGTTTCATCTTTGAGACAGAAAAATATACCTATATATCATAATTTACTCTTTTGTATGTGTTCTTTTAGGCAGGCTATTTTCACATATAGAAATATTTACCCAAGTTACCTCACCTTAGTAAAGACTTAATATGGACAATTTTCACTGCATCATGATAATTTATTCTTTTTAAAAATTCTTTTAGTTACCTATAGAAATATACCTTAACTTCTAAGCTGAAGCTATAAGGTTATTAAATTGATTTTGAAATACATTTTTAGCTGTCTTCCTCTTGAAATATCATGTTAATAATAATGAGTATTGTAATGATTGCTAACATGCACTGATTAATATCTATGTGCCTGGTTATGTTCTAAGGAATTTTACTTTTATTATTTCATTTAAGACAAACAAAACTCCTGAAATGTATATGCTATTATTATATCAAATTTTAATTTGGGGAAGTTAAGTACAAGTAGTTGAAATATTTTTCCGAGGTCACACAGTTTATAAGTATCAGGGTGAAGATTTGAATCGTGACCTCTAATCTCAACGTCTTTAATAGAAATCTCTTTACTGTACCACCTAAGGAGTTTGCTCTTGTTTCAAATCTCATGTGTGACATTTTCAGATCTGACTATAAGCAATTACAAAGGCTTTACCTAGCAAGTCTCACTGGGGAAACCTGCACCCCCTGCCATAAAACACACACACTAGTGTTGGTGCACAGCCAATGCCTTGTAGTCTTTCAAGGGAGTTGCAGTCAGGCCCTGGCTAGTCATGCTCTGAAGTGTATTTGCATTCCTAGCACAAATGCATACATTCTGAGGTCTTTTTATCTGAGACCTGGGTAGAGGTCTTCTTCAGATCTCCTTATGATAAGGAGGGGAGGGGAGGAAAGAGAAATTTGAAGACACTTTGCCTCACTCTGACTTAGGATCCAGCACCTTCCCTGCTTAATTGACCCCAGTGCCCATAAATCTGCTAGAATTTTTTATTTGGACATCTTCCTGAACCCCAAGATTGCTGCTATGTCTGTATTGATCCACCTAACTCTCAACTGGTGCAGTATTGCATGGCAAAAATGGGGCAGGGGGAGTTGGCACTTTCTTGCTTGTACCTTGGTATGAGTGATTAAAGATTTAACTATTATCTCTGACTTGCTGTTGAATGAACTCCTCTGACACCTGTAAGCTCAGTGCTTTCTCCCAGTTCAGCTGAGCTCCTGACACTATTTGCTACAGCCACTGTTGAGACATAATCAGATTTGGATTTCAGAAGGTGAGACTAGAAGTCTTTGCAAAAATCTAAATGAAATCTGTTGCTGTCCTAGACTAGATTAGTGGAATATGATAGAGAAAAGCAGACGTATTAGAGACATATTTAATAGGTAGAATCAACAGAGTATGGTGGCTGACTGGATATAAGGCATGAGAATGACAGAGAGATTAAAGGTGTGTTATAGGCTGATTGTGTTCCCCCAAAATTCATATGCTAAAGTCTTAACTGCCAGTACCTCAGAACATAACTGTATTTGGAGATAGGCCTTTTATTAACTAAATTTAAACAAGATTATCAGTGTAGTCTTTAATCCAATATAGTGGTTGTCCTTATATGAAGAGGAAAATTGGACACAGACAGGTACAAAGCGAAGGTGATATAAAGACATAGAAAGAAGATAA
Source organism: Tarsius wallacei (assembly GCA_963574415.1). Classification (NCBI taxonomy): domain Eukaryota; kingdom Metazoa; phylum Chordata; class Mammalia; order Primates; family Tarsiidae; genus Tarsius; species Tarsius wallacei. The sequence goes on along the minus strand of CAUYQG010276723.1, from coordinate 7,553 downwards.
AGCTGGGCACATGATTCACACCTGTAATCCCAGTACTTTGGGAGACTGAGGCAGGAGGATTGCTTGAGCCTAGGAGTTGGAGACTAGCTTAGGCAACAAATTGAGACATCATCTCTACACACACAAAAATTGAAGATATAGCTGGGCATGGCGGTGTGCACCTGTAGTTTCAGCTTTTCAGGAGGCCGAGGTGGGAGGATCACTTGAGCCCAGAGTTTGAGGCTACAGTAAGCAGTGATTGTGTCATTTCACTCTAGTCTGGGATGACAGAATGAGACCCTGATTCAAAAAAAAAAAAAAAGATACAGGAAGAAAAGCCATTTAAGGCATTTACAAACCAGAGAGAGAGAACTCAGATTAAACCAACCTAACACCTTGATCCTGAATTTTTAACCTCAAGAACTGGGAGAAAATAAATTAATGTCGTTTAAGCTGCCCAGTCTATGGTACTTTGTTATGGTAATTTTAGAAAACTAATGCAAGATAATGTCCTTTTTTTCTCTCTTTTTTGGGAAACAATGTATTTGCTAGCTGTACTCTCATATATAAGAAAGACAGGAGCAAAAGTGATCTGGGGAATGAAAAACAGAATATGGGTTTAATTGAGACAGATGTCATTTTGCATCCAAATTGAGAAGCTGTGTAGACCACGCAATCTATGGCTGCCACGCTTAGAGAGATGACTGAAGGGTGAAATCCATTAATTGTGAAGTCTATACAAGGTATCATTGAAACTTAAGACAAAAGGTGAAATCATTCACAATATTTCCCCTCTCTGACTCAGTATCCAGTACTTTTCCACTTCTAGCCCTTCCTTCTCGTCTTCTAACAACCTTCCCCCCTCACCTGGTCCCTGTGCCCATAAAAGTGCTAGAAACTTTGATTTGGGGTGCCCTCAACAGTAAGACCACCTGAATATCTGTGCTGATCCACCTAACTCTTGACTGATGCACAGCTACCTTGGACGTAGCTGTATATAGATTTATGGTTCTGTAGTTGTATTCCTGCACAGTAACATTTAAGGCTTCCCACAACAAAAAGAAAGGAGGGAAGAATAGAAGGAAGGAAGGAAGGAAGGAAGGAAGGAAGGAAGGAAGGAAAAGATAAAATCAGTATCAGTGTTTAAAGAAAGTGCTTCCTGAATTTAGGTAATATAAGATGGAGTAAAGACAAAATGCATAGAATAGCCGGCCAGAGTCAGTGGAGGTAGCCTACAGGTGTTGAAATGAGTTAATCCTCATTTGAGCATAACCAGGTCCCAGGTTTTTAACGGAAAACACAGAAAATCTTAAAAACCAAAGGATACATTTAGAAAAGAAACCACCGATCATCATTTGGAGTCCATTCAAAGCCACTTTATGGTAATTTCACAATTCCTTTTTGAGGGAACATCTATGACTCTCATTTTAGGAGATCAGAAGGGATTCACTCGAAGAAGCAGGATATTAGCCGAGTGAAACCCACATCTTCAGGGGCAAATGAATCGGGATACTACTTTGTAGTGGCAGCAGTGTGCAGGCTGGCCAAAGAACTGTAGAAGTTTGGAGAAAAAAAAAGGATTTGTGCTGATATTAGAAGAAGTTATTCTAGAGCACTTGGCTTACAGTGACAATGGACAAAAAGAGAGAACAGGGATTTTAAACATTCCCCTCCTCTTGATTCTGCACATTGATACATATGAAAAGACAAATTCATACAAAGGAAAATGTTTGAGTCAGAGTCACCTTATAATTTCATAGTGGCTAAAGTGACCTTTTGATTTTAATCTGGGTGCTTACTTTTTCTCCTTGTTTGAGAAAATCAAGTTTTGTTTTGACAGCTCTATGCTCAAGTTTGTCAATTATTTTCCAATATATTTTACCCAAATTTAATGGTCTCTGAAAACTGGAATTTCTTTCCCTTTTAATTCCCCCTGTGATAATGGCAGATTTTTGAGGTGCAGATATACTTTTGCAATGAAACACAACTAAAAGATTTAACTTCAAGAATTAGAACATAGAAATCATCAAAAATTCGCTACGTTCTTTCTTTTGGTTTATGGAAAACATCATGAATTTCTGTTTACTTTTTTGGAACATATAAAATAGACTATTGTAAACCGTGATGTGGAAAAACATACTCAGCAATGGTAAAGCCTTTTCAGAATTAGCCTTTCCAAAAGTCTACAACTTTTCAAGTTTTTGGAGTGCTGCTTAAAAATATCAAACTGCAAGGATGCACTTCTAGAAATTATAAGTAATTTGTGCATCAAACAATATGTACAATAGTACTATACAGTAAATTGGACCAGCTGCCTATGCCTACCATTACAGCTGGTTGCAAAGTATATAATTTATGTTTTCTGCAGTAGAAAGTGGGAAGGTTTTTTAAAACTGTGTTCATGCTTTTATAAAGAGCCTTTTCCTGTTTTATTTTTTTAACCATTGTAAACTCAAAAGAGGTGGTATTTTGCCATTATGTTTAATGTTAATCCATTTCTATTATAGTTGAAGGGTTTATCAAAATACTTTGCCTGTGACCTCTTATTCCATCCTTATAAGTAGAAGATTTAGACACATTTAACTTCGTGTTTTTCTTAAAATATAAGCTTGTTTTATGTTTTAAAAAAGGGATTGGCAAAAACTAATAAAAGGATACTTGATAGCAAATAATTGGCTCTTAAACTTCAGGAAATGGTATATCTTGCTCTAAAAGGATGAAGAAACAATGTTTTCTATTGATGAACTCTGAGCAAGCTTAAGAATAGCACTGTTGCAATTTCTTTTGCTATTTCTAAGGATTGTACATTTTTTGGTTGGTAACAAACAATATAAAGTATATTTAATCATTAATCATTGGCTTCCAGTGTGTATAACAAAATGGTTCAAAATCTGGGGAAAACATTAGATGTAGAACAACAGTTTAGAAAAATAATCTCTAACAAACTTACTTTGTGTTAAAATAAATTTTATATAATAACCAATTATGATTTGAAAGACAAAAGAACCATGGTATGGTCTGAATGTTTATATCCTTCCAAAATTGATATGTTGAAACCTTTTATGGTGTGAATGTGTCCTTTCCCAAATTTAGGTGCTGAAACAATTTTGGCCAATGTGATGGTATTGAGAGACAGAGCCTTTAAAAAGTGGGCAGAATGCAATAGCCCACACCTGTAATCCTAGCACTTTAGGAGACTGAGACAGGAGAATCACTTGAGGCCAGGAGTTTAAGACCAGCCTGGCCAACATATTGAGACTGTCTACACAAAAAATTAAATAATGTGATTATGCCATGAAGGCTCCTTTCCTGTGAATGGGATTAAGGCTCTTATAAAAGAGGTTTGTCCCTCTGTCTCCTGCCATGTGAGGACACAGTGTTCGTTTCTTTCAGAGGATGTAGCATCAAATGTTTTCTCGGAAGTAAACAGCAGCCCTCACCAGACAACTGAACCTCCTGACACCTTGATCTTGGATTTCTCAGTCTCCAGAACTGTAAGAAAATAAATTTATGATTTTATGAATTACCTAGTCTCTGGTATTTTTTTATAGGAGCATACATGGACTAAGACAAAACCTAATTCCTAATGTGATGATTTTAGGAGGTAGGGCTTTTGGACACCACATGCTCTTAGCATACGAACTAACAATCTCACTCCTTGGTATTTGCCCAAAGGCACTGAAAACGTATGTCCGTACAAAAACCTGCATATCAAGGTTTATAGCAACTTTATTCATAATTGCCAAGACTTGGATGCAACCAATATATACTTCAGTAGGTGAATGAATAAGTAAATTGTAGTACATTCAGCTATGGAATATTACTCAATGCTAAAAATAAATTAGCTTTCAAACTGTAAAAAGACATAGAGGAAACTTCCATGCATGTTACTAAGTGAAAAAAGTAAATCTGAAAAAATCGCATACAGTATGACTCCAACTAAATGCCAATCTGGGAAAGGCAAAACTATGGAAATATTTTTAAAAATCAAGAGTTGCCGGGAGGTGGGATGGGGATGAAGAGGCAGAAAATAAGATTTTTAGGGCAGTGAAACTATTCCGTATGATGCTATGAGGATTGATATATGTGTTATAAATTTCTTCAAATCCTTAGATTGTATAATACCAAAAGTGAACCCTAATGTAAACTGTAGGCTGTGTGCAATTGTGGCATTTCATTGTAGGTCAATTAGCTATAACAATATACCACTCTAGTAGGCGATGAGGATAGTGGTAGAGGTCATGTTTACGTGTGGGTGGAGGTGGTCGATATGTGGAAAACCACTATACCTATCCCTTTACTCTTTATTTTGCTGTGAACCTAAAACTGCTCTAAAAATTAAAACTTTAAAAAAAGGATGAAAGCAGTTATGGTAAAAATTCTGATCTCCTCATTCTTATAGTATTCATCATATGAATTATATACAGAAAAACAGTTAATCATCTTATTTTCTTGTGTTCTACAATTTTCTTAAAAGACTGAATTTTGGCATTTAAAATATCTGTCCTATTTTGAAACAATTCTATTAACAATTTGAAAAGAATGCAATATTTTGGTTTGATTGTGGGATTCATTTCTTAAATCTAGGGTGTCATAGAAAATCCAAAATGTAGATGAAAATTTAGTAAGAATGTTGATGGCGTATAAAATATTACTGATGATTTTATATTTTAATGTAAATTAATATAAATTAATATAATTAAGCATAATTAAATGTTAAGTCTTGAGAATAAATGTACATATTATCCAATTGTTTTCAATCACTTGTACATTCAGAGTATAGATAAATTTAGTCTTAAATTACATCCCTTACTTAATGAACATTTAAGTCATATGATTGATAAGTGATTTCTATAACTGAAAAAAATATGTTTTGTAGCCTTCTATCTTCCTTTTGTAACCTTTTAATATTCATATGCATCTTCTGAAAGTAAGATGCAAATATATAGTTAATACAATTTTATGAGGAATATTTCCTGGGTTTTTGTTGTTGTTGTTGTTATTTCACTCACTCATCTGACTTTATACAGTTTATACCATTGGTGATAAGAAATACATTCTCCACAACTTACCCATATCAAGGGTGAGAGGAAACTAATGGGAAGATCTGAGCCCAGTGCACACAAGCCTATGTGAGGGGCTCAGAATGTGGAGGGGGTGAGATTCCAGGCCTACTGTGGAATGGAGGAAAATAATTTTCTTATCTAACAGGAACATAGAAGGAAAGGAGTTGCACTGTCAGGAAATCTACCTCCTCCAAGAGTTTTCTCAAATCCTTGACATACTACCAGGTAACGACAAGGATGGCAGGGAGACACTGGGTTACTAATAGCCAAACTTAGCAGGTAAGTAAAGATAGGGGTGAGGGAAACAAAAGCAAAGATTCCTTTAAAGCAATTCCCTGGAAAACACCATTCGCCTATATTTTTTGCACAAAGGTTTTTATATACATATGTAATTATAAAGTGTATATATTTATGTTATTTTATTCAACTAGGTTCTATTACTGTAAAGATGTTCCATTTTTTGAAAAATATAAATCTAATCATTATAATAATAATAATAATAATAATAATAATAATATTGACCTACTTGAAATCAACTCATAGACTCCCTAAAACTCTCAGATATGCATATTTAACTTTAGTGATAGAAAGAAAATGTTGAAATTTTTCCATGTTCTATCTCTTTAAATTTCTCTTCATGTCTGTCTTCACTTGTTTATCTAAAAATATGATACCTTCAAACAGGTTATCCTTTTTGAATCTGTTACATCATCTATGATAGGGGAATAATATTAACTTTCTATCTTGATGAATGGGCATATTGGAGATGATAGGTCTAATGAGCCTCGCACAGACCTGTTTATTATACTATGCATGCTACTGCTAAAATCCCTCTGATGTTTCTTCACACTCTATTGCTCTGTAAGTAAATGAAAAGATGATTGACTTCTTAAAGAACAAAGTTAGAATATGATTCCTTTCCACTGAAAGATATGCAAGTAAAGGACGTTGTTTGTTGTCAGCTTGAATACGGATAACCTATGCTATGGAGCTGAAAGATCGTGAGTTTGGAAAGAAGCAGATTTGGTTTAAATCCCTGCAATGCTATACCAGCCAATAGTGGTCTGGGCTATAAGATTTATTTAAGTTTCCTGAGAGTCACCATTCTCTAAAGGAAAGGAATTAAACCTCTTATTTAGGATTCTTGTCACAGGGCCTACAGAGTAAAGATATTCACTACAAGTGTGGTTGTCATTTGGTGAGGGGGAGGACATCTTTTAGTTATTCTCATTAAATTTTTTTCTTTTCACTTTTAACCTTCTTGAAAAAAAGCCTTCACTTCTCTGCCACACTGACTTCTGTGGTCCACCTCTCTAAAATGTGTATATCTGAGCTAAATGACTATGATCTGTTCTCGCCTTTCTCCTGTTCACATGCATGTTGTTTTCAGTATTTCTATACTGCAATTTCCCACTCCCTTTTGGCTCCACATTTATTTCTTGCTGACCTCAGAGACAATGGGAGAATATAATCCAATATAAGTGTTAAATTTAATTTTCTCTCTCAATCCTGAATTTCAGATTTGTGTTAAAAAAAAATAAAACAAAAAAAAAACAAAAACAACTGTTGTGTGGTACTGGAGATGTGCTAGCAGGATTCCTCCTGAAGGAATCACTTGTTTCAGTTGGGGAAGTTCTGTTATCTGCAGATAAGCACCTACCCAAGTGTATACCCTTCTGAGGCAGCCTGTATCTAGCAAAAGACTGAAGCAGTGTTAGGTATACAGGTCTGGTCATTTCCACCCAATGCATGACAACTCTAGTGTACTTGTTTTTTTCTTTGTTTGGGGGTTTTTTTAGCTCCAGAACTTCCCTGGGTGTCAGCTATTGCTACAGTACAGTGTTCATGGCTCGACTTTTTACCCACATTTGCTTTCTTCTCCTTCCATTCGCAGTTGTTCATCTGTACAGAAGCTTTTTAGTTTGTCTTTTTTGTTTGTTTGTTTGTTTCAGTTGCATTTACTTTTGGGATTTTAGCCATAAATTCTTTGCCTAGGCCAATATCCGTAAGAGTTTTTCCTAGGTTTTCTTGTAGGATTTTTATGGTTTCAGGTCTGATGTTTAAGTCTTTAATTCATCTTGAGTTAATTTTGTATACAGAGAGAGATAGGGATCAGGTTTTGTTTTTCTGCATGTAGCTTTCCAATGATCCCAGCAGCATTTGTTGAGTAGATCCTTTCCTCACTGTATGTTTGTGTCTTCCTTGTAAAAGATCAGTTGGGTTTATATCTGGATTCTCTATTCTGTTCCATTGGTCCATGTGTCTGCTCTTGTATCAGTACCATGCTGTTTTGGTAACTATAGCCTTGTAGTATAATTTGAAGTCAGATAATATGATGAGTTCAACATTGTTCTTTCTGGGTAGAATTGCTTTGGCTATTCTAGCTCTTTTTTAGTTCCATATAAATTTTAGGAATTTTTTTTCCAATTCTGTGAAAAATGACATTGGTAATTTGATAGGACCTGCATTGAATTTGCAGATTACTTTGGGTAATTTTTTTTTTTTTTT
>CAUYQG010276720.1:0-10140 GCA_963574415.1 Tarsius wallacei | reverse complement strand
CTGCAATAAATCAAAAAATTAGCCGGGCGTGGTAGTGCGCACCTGTAGTTCCAGCTACTCAGAAGGCTGAGGTGGAAGGATCGCCGGAGCCCAGCAGGTTGAGGCTGCGGTGGCCGGGAGCAGCCACTGCACTCCAGTCTGGGCGACAGAGTGAGACTCCACCTCAAAAAAAAAAAAAAAAAAAATCTCTGGATTGGCTGGGCGAGGTGGCTTATGACTGTAATCCCAGCACTTTGGGAGGCCGAGGCAAAAATGTTGCCTGAGCCCAGGGGTTCGAGACCAGCCTGGACAACTTGGTGAGACTGCATCTATACAATAATTTAAAAAAAAAATTAGCCTGACATGGTAGCGCACACCTATAGTTCCAACTACTTGGAAAGCTGAGGCAGAAGGATCGCCTTAGCCCAGGTAGGATGAGGCTACAGTGGCCATGAGCATGCGACTGCACTCCAGCCTGGGCAACAGAGTGAGACTCAAACTCAAAAAAAAAAATTCTCTGAATTATAAAAATAAAGATAATATGACTTAGGTGAAGATCAAAAAACATGATATGTACATATGTACTTAACACATTCTAAAATACTAAATAAAGGTGAAGCCATTTGGCTTCCAGAAAAGCTACCCATGCATAAATTACATATCCCAAATAACCTTTGGAGTTGCTATTTTTTTCTGCATTAAGAGAAGTATGATGATGTAGGAGATGACTGCAGACCCACTGTGATGAGAATCCTGACATCACTCGCCATCATTTAATTTTAGGCAGGTTACTCAATCTCTCATCTTTCAAGTGAAAATGATAAAACTCATATCCAGGATTATTTAGTAGATTGGAACAAGTTAAATGGCAAACACAGGGCTTTGCCAGTAGTAAGCTCTTAAAAGCAAGTTTATTGCCAGGAAGGAAGGTGCTTTGCCCAAACCGACAGCACCAAAGGCACGCCAAACTGCGCAGCAATTGGGAACTGGCCTTTACCAGAGGGACTACCATTTGCCAACACCTGAAAATGCTTACTTGTTCTTGGAGAGTACTCGCTCGAGACAACAACTACTCGAAGCACTTACTGAGCATCTACTGATTTCATGGGAAGAAAAATAGAAGGGCAAAGTTCTTGCCTTCCATAGACTTTCATCCTGTGGGAGTATAACAAGCATGCATACCAGTAACCGCAACATCCGTGGACACTCACTGATAACATTCATGTAACAAGTAATTTTGGTGAACGGTGTAGTAGAATCACCAAAAATGCAGAGCTGAATTATTTCAAGCAATATTTTGTTTGCACTGTAGTCCATGAAGACTCAGAACGAGAAACAGATGCCATGACTCACAAATATGAAGACAGCAGTGCTATATCTGTCCCTGCAGAGCTATGAAGAGTCTCTAGCTGACTCTACGGCTGAAAACCAACGGGAAGAGAGGGAGCGCAAGTTCTCATACTATATGACTTTGGACCTTATTTCAACTGGAAATTGCCTTCTGTGCTCGCACATCACCAAAACTTTCTATCTGAATAGAAGTTGAAGATATGTGGTCTCCTTGAGCCAGAGTTGATCCTTGTTGAAGAGGAGAAAAGGGTCTAAATTGAAACAGACTTATCAGTAATTAACAATAATTAAACAGACTTATCAGGGAATGTTAAGTTAGAGCTAAGAAAGAAGTGCATCTTGTTTTCAGTTTGGGGGGTCACTCAGCTTGGCTTATTTAATAAAGTAAGAGTAGTTATATTTTAGTTGTAAAGCACATTAATAGCACCTTGACCATGAATCAAATGTAACAATGTTGTGTTTGTTGGGAGTCTCACTCTGTCACCGAGGCTGTGGCGCTGTGGCACGATCACAGCTCCCCACAGCCTCAACCTCCTGGGTTCAGGTGATCCTTCTGCCTCAGTCTCTCAAGTAGCTAGGACTACAAGCACACACCACTATGCCTGCTAAGTTTTCTATTTATTGTAAAGACAAGGTCTCACTATGTTGCCTGCAGTGGAACCGAACACCTGGGCTCAATTAATCCTCCCACCTTGGCCTCCCAAAGTCCTGGGATTATAGGCATGAGCCACTGCGCTGAGCCAAATGTGACACATTTTAACACATTTCTGAAGCAGTAGCAAAAACTGCATGGACTCATGTGCACACACACACACACACACACACACACACACACACACACCTGGACCCTAGATTAGCATGCTCTTCATAACTCAAGGAACTATTCTCCTCAAACCAGAAGGGTGAAATGGCTGTTTTCTTTCCTTCCTTTTCCTTCCCTCCCTGTTCTATTTCTTTCCTTTTCTCCCTTGCTCTTTTCTCCACTCTACTCTCTTCCTTCTTTTTAAATTTCTTTTCTGTCCCTGATTTTGAAGACAATGAGATGCCAGGAGAAGTGCAAATCAGCTATTCAGAACTAGTCAGTCTCTCAGACTGCTGTGCTACTTGGAATTTTCAATGCAGAGACAACAACATGTGCCTCCAGATGAAGGGTGGGTCTAAGTCTTGCTTGGAACTTCTTTTGTGGAAGGCAGTTGAGCATTGAGGAGCTTCCCGAAGAGAAACGCCTTGAGGAGCGAGATGATGCCATAAAGAACTCACAATGCACCCCAGAGAGGATACGTGGAGGCATGTTTCAAATGATTAATTTCTTTATAAGGAAATTGAATAAGAATGAACATTTTCCTTGAGTAAAGTGAATGCAGAGTCATAGAAACTCAATGAGTATCTGCTGAATGAATAAATTGACCAAGAAAAAAATTTTTTTTAATGGTTTATGAAGGTAAAAGAGAGGGAAAAGATCACTCGAAGTGTCACGACCACCCATGTCTGCTTACTTTTTTCTCCTTGAATTACAGCTTCTAGTTTTCCTCCCAACACACTGTTCCCGTGCTGTAGCTGCTCAGTCATAACTCCTCGTTCACACACATACACACGTGCACACACACGCAATCACACACACATGCACTCACACACTCATGCACCCATGCACACATGCTCCAACAGTCCGTACGCACTCACCTGTTCCTAGAATCCCCGCCAGTGAGCCTTGAACCAGAATGGAGTAGAGCCCAGTCCCTCGTTAGAGAGACGGCTGTCAACCACGGAATTCCAGGAGCATTTGCCCACTCGACTGTAGCTGCCCACGCAGATCTCTTTGTGTCCTTTGTTCCTATCCAGCTGGTCTTATGCTTTATATAAAAACAATGTCCTAGCATCAATATTTGCAAAATGGGCCTCAGCAACATGAAAGAAACTACCAGAGACAATAGTTGGAGCACTTCTAAAAGAACAGAGGAATCGCCAATAAACTTGATGGCCCCGAGGACAATAGCAAGTGCAAAAACATGGGCATCTTTGAGTAACTCAACAGAAAGGTAATTCAGAAGAGTCAGACTCTGAAAATGAAGGGATTTTCAGACTACCTTAACTAATTTACTCTGCTATATTTTCCTTTCAATGTACACATAAAAATGATATATAATAAAAGCTATGTCTATGTAAGGCTAAGAGATCTCTTAATATGTACACTGTAAAAAACTAGTGATAAGACACTATTATGTCAAAATTTAGTTGGGAATATTTTTCAATCTTAATAGTACATAAAATTACAGTTCAGCTTACAACCACTGGCATCTTAGGGTCAATGAACTATGATATAAAGCCTCCCTGGTTTGTTACAAGAAATAAATAAGACAATGTGTATGAGAACATCTGGCATGCAGTAGTCATCCAACACATATTAATTGAATCTCATTCTGAATTAACAGTTATAGACTCTTAGAGTTAGGAGTAACCTCAAAGGTCATTTTCCTGGAATGACACTGCCAGTTACACCATTGCTAACTGTCCACAGACCACTTTGAGGAATTTGTCAGACATAGACATCACATGACACCAAACACCTGGCCACATTTGCTTGGAGCAGAGCCTGGAGCAGCTCCTGAACCAGAACAGCCCAACAGTCATGTCTGTGTGGTGCTGACCCTGTGCTCGACCCAACAGACATGCTCCACTGGCAATTGCCCTTCTGTCATGTCCCCTGACTTGGGATATTTGAGATGCACAGACTTAGCCAACAGTAAAGAGGAAGCCACGTAATTCACAGGAGGAGAGAGAACAGAAGCCATCAGACAGTAGAAACCATAAGCAAGAAGAACTGCAAGGAAGCAGAGCCTGAGAAACAAAGTAGTAGAGGAATAAGAAAAGCAAGAAGAGAAAGCAGCAGAGATGGTGTAAACCTGAAAAGATCTAATTCACTTAAATCCAACCTATAGTTGGGATTTAGTGTGAGGCATTCTTTAATTCCTCATTGCTTGTGAGATTTTTACCAAAAAAGATACTTTTTAGCTAGTTATTTACAACTGTCTTTTTTTGTCAACTGCTACAGTGATATTTCTTCTTAAAGCATCTTCTTTTTTTTTTTCAGTTGGAGTCTCACTCTGTCACCCAGACTGGAGTGCAGGGGCATGCTCACAGCCACTGCAGCCTCAATCTGCTGGGCTCGGGTGAGCCTTCCGCCTCAGCCTTCCAAGTAGCTGGAACTACAAGGCACATACTACCATGCCCGACTTATTGGCTAGACGAGTCTCACCAAGTTACCCAAGCTGGTCTCGAACCCCCAGGTTCAGGCAATCCTCTCGCCTCAGCCTCCCAAAGTGCTGGGATTATAGGCTAAACCACCATACCAGGCCTTCTTAAAGTATCTTTATGAAGCCTATAGAAATTACCTTATATCTAATTATAATGCCTAGGATAATTTAATAAAATACTCAAAACAATTTCGTATCTGCAAGTCACAGCAACTACAAACACACTGCACAGATTACTTTTAGTTTCTAGCAAATTATCTTAGAAAGTAGTTATTTTAGTTATGAATTTTAAGAAATGGTAATTTCCCTTAATACATGGCATATTTACTATAATTAAAAAGCATACATATTTTGTTCTCATTTTAAGTTTTCAAAACACAATCTGTATTATTTTGCTGCTACATTTAATATATGCAACTTCTTTATAATTAAACCTGTGTAAAATTTGCAAGTATAACACTGTATGTTTAATATAATTATATATGACATACATGCATCTGAATATGAGGGGAAAGGGAGCTCCCCCACTGAGTGATCCCTTGTGCCATCCACTGAGAGAGGTATTTTGTATCTATGACTTCAGTCTTCAGAAAATTTGTGAAAGATGGATCTACTTGTTACATTGACTTTGGTTGTTTCCTTAACTTCTGAAAAATTGTTTTCCAGAAGCCATTTCTAAGGGACAGAATGTTTGTTGTCAGATCTTTAAAGTTGGTAGTATTCCTTGCAGCTGTCTCCCACTGACCAGGAAGTAAGTAAACTAAAGCCAGTGGAGATGTCTTTGTGTTATTATTATTATTATTTTTTTTGAGTTGGAGTCTCACTCTGTCGCCCAGACTGGAGTGCAGTGGCCGCTCCCAGCCACCACAGCCTCGACCTGCTGGGCTTCGGCGATCCTTCCACCTCAGCCTTCCGAGTAGCTGGAACTACAGGCGTGCGCTACCACGCCTGGCTAATTTTTGATTTATTGTAGAGATGAAGTCTCGCCAAGTTGCCCAGGCGGGTCTCGAACCCGCGGGCTCAGGCAATCCACTCAACTCAGCCTCCCAAGGTGCGGGATTACAGGCTGAGCCACCGAGCCCGGCTGTCTTTGTGTTATTTTAATAATTTGTTTAATTGTGAGCAAGACTAAATTGGACTGAAGTACTTGGAAAAGGAAGGTATAATATATCATTATCAATTCCTGGTATTACTCAATTCCCTACTTCTCTTATAAGTGGATGTTTTCAAGTGTGTGTTTGTTAAGACTTTCGACTGGTCTTTTTCTAACCAATTTAGGTGTTCTTTACATAGGAACATGAGATAACAAATGATATCCAAATGTTTTTGTTCACTGAAAATTATTTAAACTTTCAGGTATTTTTCTTACTATTTTTCCAAATTTTACATACTTTAAATTATACATTACTTCTTTTGTAAGACTGCCTCTGTCATCAATCTTTTGAAACACTGGTCAGCTTTTAGCTCTTTAGAAGTAATAATCTTTTACATTTATAAAGCCCAGTATTTTATAGCTTGCAAAATACTTTTAGATGCTTTAATTCTTGCTTCATTGCTGTGAGATTGAAAGAGCAAGTACATAATCCCCATTTTACAGATAAGAGAACAGGCAACAAGAAATGAGACCTTTTCGCTTTTTGAAATAAAGGAAACAGTGAACATTTAAAAGTTGTTCTAGTTTGACCACTCCTCCCCCCTCACCCCCCCCCCCAATCTTAATGTTATCCTTGAACATTGACTTGTAATGTCTTTATTAGCTGCTTGGTGTATTGTGCTAAGGGTTATTGGGGCAGGAGAGTAAGGGAGATATTCAGGCACACATGAGAGTATAATGCATATTCCTTGTCTCAGGAAATCTTAATCAGGTTGAGAACATTTAATCACAGAGGAAAATAGCAATTAATTCAAGGCAGACTTCAATATGGTCCATGAAGGCTTAAAGCAGGAGGCTGATTCAAATTGGGTAACTTGCAGAGAGTTTAATCTTTTTTGTTTTTTAAGCTATGTACAAAGGTGGGTGTTAGGTGGAAGGAAACTACAGAGAAAGGTCAGTCTGTGGGGAGGGAGGGAGGCAGCTGATGCTGCTCAGCTTTCTGGGGCCTGGAGCAGGACAGAGGGTGATGAAGATGGAGAGTGGATCTGAAGGGATTAACCGAAGACACTAGCCCTGAAAGAAGTGCCACATGCTGAATGTTGGGGGAAGGCTGAGAGGAGGCAAAAATGGACTTTGGCTTTGAAAGAATAGAATACGTAGGTGTAGAGGAGAGACAGGAGACTGCATCCAGAGTGAACACCGGATGCAGGGTTCAGATTGGATGATAGCTTACTCTGGGATGACAAAGGGAAGAAGACCAGGTGGGGGTTGGGGAAACACAAGATTGCAAAACAGCTAGAGACCAAATTATAAAGGCCTTGAATGCCAAACTAAGGAGTTTATACCTGATCCTGAGAACAACAGCCAGAGAATATTTTTAAGTCAGTAACAAAATTGCCATCTTAAGAAAATTAATCTACATCTATATGAAAGCCGGTTTGAAAGAAAAAAGCACAGCTTAAGGGAACGGGAGCAATGGGAGTAAAGGGGGATGAAATAAACATGACCCAGTCTTGTTGAACGCAGGGCTGAGCAACGGCCACTTGGGTGTGCTTCCCTCCTGATGGGAATCCTGATGGAAACACACCATCAGTAAGCCAGGACAAAAGCTCCATGGGTAAGACTCTCACGAATGCAGGGCAGGATGGGGTGTGGAAACGACTAGGCCTGAGCCCAGAAAGTGAGGCTGAGTCAATGCTCTGCCACCTGTGAGCTGGAGGTTCTTGAGCAAATGGCTTGGCCCCTCTGAGCCTCCACCCACAGCCTCAAAATGAGATACCCTACTCACTGCATAGGGTGGTTGTGAAAGTTCAGTTATCAAGATCTGTGGACTGCAAGGGACCACATGGGGACGGCGGTGGGAATTAATGTTGTGCTCAACCCCTCTGAAGACCTTGTCTCGCTGAGCAGGGCAGGGGAGAGAAGCACGTTCTGGCCAAAACATTAGCTCAAGTTAACTCAGGCCCCCATTTTTCTTCCTTGCCAAAGCTGCTGCGTGATCAGATTTCATTGATTACCAGAAGTCTCAGCCTCTCAATTATTCCTCCACTGCTAAGTGCATCAATACATTTTATCTGACAATGTTTTATTTACTTAATTTTCAAATCTTGGGTTTTTTGATTGTTTTTCTTTTGTTTTCCTAGTCCATGACCCCAAAAGGATTTTTCTGTTCCATTTCCCTGATTTTGTCACTAATAAGCTAAAGATAATTCTCTACAATGCTTGGTACTTTTTGGCCTAAGTATTGAATGACACACTGAAATACAGATTAAAGCAATAAGCCCATTTAAATAAAATAAAATGTGAAATGTGGCTGTTTTTACATTTTTGAGGTTTCTATGCAGAGGGATCTGTGGATTCCCTTAAGAAAGAACTACTTCAATTATCAGGCAATTTTTGCATATTTTCTGCTTTCTTCCCTTGGGAGAGTGCCTGCAGATCTGACAAAAGCTGTAAAACAACATAGTCACACTGAGGATGAAAACCAGGAGGTCTAAATGGATGCAGTCACAAATTAAAAATTAAAAATTAAAAAAACCTTCTCATCCCCTCCTCCTGGATGAGGAGGGGATGAGAAGGTTGCCTAAGTCCAGCAGTTTGAGATTAGCCTGGGAAACTTGTAGAGACCTCGTCTCTACCATAAATCAAAAAATTAGCCAGGCGTGGTGGTGTGCACCTATAGGTCCAGCTATAATATTCGGAAGGCTGAGGCAGAAGAATCACCTGAGCCCAGCAGATGGAGGCTATAGTAACTATGAGCGTGTCTCTGTACTCCAGCCTGGGCGACAGAATGAGATTCCAACTCAAAAAAAGAAAAAAAAAATGACCTTCTCTCGTGGAATTCTGTGGTTAACTTTGAATAATTGAAACTGTTACTTTAATCTCTCTAATGCCAGGGATCCCTACCCCCTTTAGTTGGTCCCGACAGCGTGGCGATAATTTGTGTGTGGGAGGGGATGCAGAAAGTAGTAGTTTGTGATATAAAATATGAGTCTCATTGCTTTGATTTTTATTAATCCTCAGTGTTGAATTTTTCATTCAACACTAATTCATGAACATTAACAAAACGTGAACTCATAGCACTATGCTAGCTACTTAGTGAGAAAGGCTTTTATGGTTTGGCTTCTTTCCTCTAAGAATTTATTGGGGACATAAGACCCAGGTGATGATGATTGATGAACTTGTCCTCTGCCCCTCCTCGGTCACTCACTCCACAGTCACATCCTAGACCTGGCCATTTCATGCGTCCATTCTCAGACCTGTTGATCCAATCTTTCTAGGCCGTTCCTCTAAACTCCAACTCATCATCTTCAGCCTCACCAGGACCTGTGAGCCATCCTTTTACCATCCCTCACTCCCGTAAAGTCTTTACTTCCCTCCCTGCTCAGCTTACATTCCATGGCCCATTATCAAAAACCACTCATGAATTCAGTGTCTTTTCCTTAATCACATCTGTTTGGCAAAACTCTGCTTAAATCTGGCTTCCCTCTGACTCTACACTCTGCACCCCAGCAGCTGATTGTGGCTGAAGAAAATCCCCACCACACTGACAAATCTCATTCTAAATGCATGACCGCCAGCCAACCTCAGTGGGTCCAATTGTTGCTGGCAATCCTTCCACATTGTCTTGACCAGCTACTTAGTCCTCTAGTTTCCTATTGCTACTGTGCATATTCTCCTCTCGCTTCAAATCTTCAGCACCTCCTCCAGCCTTTTACCTCCTTCTACTTCGCAGGGTTATGGCGGGGGTGGAGGTGGGGCCGCAGGGATTGATGCTCATAGAGGAAACCACACCTGTTTTCTCAGCTCCCATTTCCCCAAACTGACTGTGTCTGTGCATACTCATATATGTTCTGCCTTCCTTTCTGATGCTATGAACGATCTAGTTGGGTTTTCATCTAAAACCAGACTTTTAAACTGTGCACTCAATTCCATCCCATTTTGCCTTTCCACAAACAGTTACAGCAATGATCTCTTCTCTTTCTTAATCAACAATATTTCTCTTTCTATTGAGTCACTCCCAGCAGCATGTAAACAAGCTGAGTCATCACCCATGTCACAAACACAGAAAAAAATCTTCCTTGACCCCACTTTGCCCTCTAGCTCCTACACCCTTTACAGCACATAGCTTTGAGTGAGCCTTTTAAACACACTACTTCCTTTTTAAAAAAATTTATTTATTTATTGGAAAGATGTGGGGTACAATTCAGGGTTAGGTATACAAACATTGATCATGCAGGTACCCCTGTTGATGAGGTATGCCCCTCCCTCCCCTAGCAGTTTCCCTCAACTATCAGTCCCACCCCTCCACCCCTTCCCCTGACAGTTTTCCGCTACTGCCAATTGCTTTCTTATAGCATTATAATTGTTCAAGGTCACCTTATGAGTGAGAACATATGGAACTCAGTTCTTTGTTTCTGTGATAAATCACTGAGTATGACTGACTCCAAATCCATCCAATTTGCT
>CAUYQG010276716.1:0-17295 GCA_963574415.1 Tarsius wallacei | reverse complement strand
TCAAAAGACATTATTAAGAAAATAAGGGCTGGGAACAGTGGCTCATGCCTATAACCCCAGCACTCTGGGAGGCTGAGATGGGAGAATCGCTTGAGGCCAGAAGTTCCAGACCAGCCTGGGCAACATAGCAAGACCCTGTCTCTATAAATAAAATTTAAAACATTAGCCATTCATGGTGGTGTACAGCTGTAGTTCCAGCTACTTGGGAGGCTGAAGTGGGAAGATTGCTTGAGCCTAGGAGTTCGAAGCTGCAGTAAGCTGTGATCATGCTGCTGCACTCCAGCCTGGGTGACAGCTAGAACCTGTCTTAAAAATAGAATAGAATAGAATAGAATAAAATAGCAAGCCACAGAATGTGAAAAAATATTCAATACTTGTTTATACAATATTCAATTTTAAATATTCAATGCTTATACATACTTGTATATATTTATAGCCAAGGTATAGGAAGTTTTTATAATTTAATAATAAGCAGCTAAGCAGCCTATTCAAAAAAAATGAGGAAGAGATATTTTACAAAAGAAGTTATATGCATGACCCATATGCACATGATAAGAGTCTCAACACTATTAGTCATCAGGGAAATACAAAACCACAATGAAATAACACTAAAAACACATCAGAATGGCTGAAGTTTTAAAAAATGATAACCAGGTGTTGGCAAGGATATGAAACAAATGGAACTCTCATGCATTGCTGTTGTAAAACGGTACAATCACTTTGGAAACCAGTTTGGCAGTTTCTTAAAAAGTTAAACACACCTGCCAAATGATATAGTCATTCTGTTCTTAAGCATTTATGCAAGAAAAATGTAAGCATATGTCCACATAAAGACCTGTACGTGAACGCCGACAGCAACTTTATTCCCAATAGCACCAAACTGGAAACAGCTCAGATGCTTATCAGCAGGTGAATGGGTAAACAAAGTGTGGTATACCCACACAATGTAGTACTATTCAACAGAGAAAAGGAGCAAACTTGATACACACATGTCATAGATGAATATCAAACTCATTATCCTGAGCAAAAGACACAAAAGAATATATATTGTATGGTCCCATTTATGTAAAATGGAAACTAATCATTAGTAACTTAAAAGCAGATTATTAGTTCCTGAGGTGAAGAGTGAAGGGAGGGAGGGATTGCAAAAGGGCACAATAAATCTTTTTGAGATTGATGGAAATGTCCTGTATCTTGATTGTGGTGTTGGTTTTATGAATGTGTACAACTGTCAAAACTCTTCAAATTATATTCTTTAAATTGATGCAATTTATTATATGTAAATTATTCCTCCAAAGTTGAGAAGAAAAATTACATGACATAAAACATACATGTATTAAAAGAATATAAGCAATACACACACACACTAAACACAATAGGATGGTTGCCTTTTAAGGAGAAGGGAAACAGTGAAAAGGGGGAATAAAAATTATGACTTGATTTGTAATATATTCCATAGGGTTCACTGCAGCTCCTCAATATAGATGAATAATGTATTATGTATATCTATATATTCCATGATAGTTAGGAGGATAGTCCATCTGAGCACAAGGAATAAGGCCCTCTAGGGAGCAGAGTGGCCAACATGTACACTAAAAACCACAAAACATTGTTGTGAGAAATTAAGGAATATTGAAATAGATATTCAATATTCATGGGTTCATGGGTCAGAAGTCATGTTATTGTTAAGATAGTAAATCTCAATGTGTTTTAAAATGCAACACATTCTCAATCAAAATCTCAGAAGGTGTGGGTATTTTGACTTAAACATTTTTTTCCTTTGATATAGACTGACAACTGATTTCAAAGTTTATTTAGAAATACAGAAAACCTAGAACAGTCTGAAAAAAGCAGAGTTAGAGAGTTTACATTACCTGTTTTCAAAACTTATTATAATGCCACAATAATCAAGATAGAGTGCTACTAACATAAAAATAGATGCATTGATCAATGAGGCAGAAAACAGAGTCCAGAAATGTGTCGCACAAAAAGCAACAACAACAAAAAAAGAACTTTGACTTTTATCTCTCACCATATACAAAATTAACTTGAAATGGATCATATACCTAAACAGAAGATCTAAGCTAATAAACTCATAGGACAAAACACAGGAGAGCCTTAAATTTGGTAAAGATTTCTTAAATAGGACACAAAAAGAAAAATATGAATACATTGAACTTTATCAAAAGTAAAAATTTTTACTTTAAAAAAAAACTTACAAAAATTTAAATACAAGCTATAGTCTGGCGATGAAATATTCTGGCTAGAAAATTTTGCAAAACATATGCAACACAGGATTTGTACTTTGACTATATAAAGAACTCTTACAATTAAGAAGACAAAGAGCCAGTTAAAAATGGGCAAGGAAAGATACAAATAGACACTTCTCCAAAGTAAATGTACAGATGGCAAGTAAGCATTTGAAAAGATGTTCAGCATCGTTAGCAATTAGGTGAAAATGCAAGTTAAAGCCACAATAAGATACCACTCTAAAACCTTTAGAATGACCAAAATTAAAAAGACAGACTGTCAGTTGTTGGCAAGGATGTAGAGCAACCAATAACACTTTTACACTGCTGTTGGGAATATAAAGTGGTACAACCACTTTGAAAAACAGTTTGACAATGCTTTGAAAAGTAAACATTCACCTAATATACCTTCAGCGATTCCACTCTAAGAAAAATGAAAGCATATGTCTATACGAAGACTTGTGCTGGAATGTTCTTAGCAGCTTTATTTGTAATAGCCAAAAACTGGACACAACTCGAAGATCCATCGACAGATAAATGGATAAACAAATTGTGTTATATCTATGCAATGGAATATTACTCAATATTAAAGAGGAATGAACTATTGATGCATATAGGAACAATGCATTTTCAAAATAATTATGCTGAGTGAAAGAAGCCAGACATAAAAGAGTATATAATGTATGATTCCATTTATATAAAATTGTATAAAATGCACATTTCTCTATAGTGACAAAAAGTATATCAGGGTAGCATGTGAATGAGAGAGGGTGTGAGGAGCAGGGTGAATATAACGGGGCATGAGAAACTAGGGGTTAGTGGATATGTTCATTAGCTTAATTGTGGTTTCACAGATATATGTGAACATGTCACATATATTGGTAAATATATTGAAATTCATCAAGTTGTACACTTTGTATATGGGCATTTTATTGTATGTTAAGTACCCAGTAAAGTGTTTTTAAAATAGAGAAAGAAAGACTGCCTTCAAAGAAACAGTAGTTAGACTGACAGTTGACTTCTCAAGAGCAATAATAGAAGCCAGAAGAGGGCTATTAGCTGTTTGTAGTTGTCCAGGACTAGGAGATTAGGTGAAGAGGGAAGACTTAGTCCGTGGAAATCAATCAGCCATATCCGTGGGCTCCTTCTGGAGCTAGCCCTAGAGCAGGGACTCCCAACCCCCAGGCCACAAACTGGTATCAGTTTGTGGCCTGTTAGGGATGGGACCACACAGCAGGAGGTAAGGCGGGGCAGTGAAGCCTCATTTGAACCCTGTTGTCAACTGTGCATGCAAGGGATCTAGGTTTTGCACTCCTTATGAGAATCTAATGCCTGATGATCTCAGAGCTCCACCTGAGGTGGTGATGTTCGTGCTGGGGAGCAGATGCAAATACAGATTAACAGAGACCATAATAAATCAATTGCTTGCAGCCTCATACCAAAACCCAATCAGTGAGTGGCAAGTGAGTTGGTGTACTTCAGTTGTATACAGCTGCATCTGGTGGCAGGCTTTAAGTCAGGATGCAATACTTATTTTAGTCCTCGCGTGGCCCGCCCATTATTTTACTTACCACTTCACTTGGTGAGTTTTATAATTATTTCATTGTATATTATAATGTAATAATAATAGAAATAAAGTGCACGGTAAATGTTTTGCACTTGAATCATCCGGAAATCATCCTCCCCCCGCCACCATGAAAAAATTGCCTTCCATGAAACCAGTCCCTAATGCCAAAAATGTTGGGGACCCTCTGCCCTAGAGTACCAAGCAGACAACCTTTCAATTCCCTGCCCAGTCCAGTGGCGGAGCCTACAAGGCCTCCAGGAATCCCCGTTCTCAGGTAGGCCTTGTTTGCCAGCAAGGGTGCCCCAAAGGCAGGAGGTGCCATGTCACTGGTTGCTTAAGGCAGCAGCGATGAGAGTGAGTGAATGAGGCTAAACCCGAGCTGAAGGAAAAGGAGGCGGTGGCCCTACATCTGGGCCCACTTTAGGGGGCTTGTTCATTTCTCGCCCCGCACCCAAAGGTGCCTCTGCCCCTTTGGATGTTGGCCCCAGCCTTTCCCCAGTTGCTGTTGCTACCCCCACCCGCCCGAGACCCAGGTTTCAGCCTTCTCCCTTCTTACCCTTCAGCCTGGGAGGCTTCCCCCCATCTCCCGGTATGAACCCGGCTGAAGCGGCTGGAGTTGGGGATGGGATGGGGTTGAGGCTGCCCTCGCCCTGAGGCCTGGCCTCAGTCTACCCCCTCCAGTTGGTGGTGCCACCCCCACCCCACCACCGTGGACTTCCCAAGCCAAAGAAGAGGAAAGAACCCGTGACGATCGCGGCACTGGAGCTGCATAAGGGAGATTCAGATTCCGAGGAAGATGAGCCCATAAAGAAGAAAAATGTCCTTCAGAGATCCAGCGAGGAGACTGGTCTGTCTGCCTTGTTCCCCCAACCTAGAAACCTGACTGTGCAGGAGACCAACTGGTTGCTCCTGCTCCATGCCTTCTCCCAAAGACCTTGGGATGGCTGCTCTGATACTAAGCTCTCCAGACTAGCTTGTAAGACCAAGACTTCCTCTCTTGCCCCTGTTGTGGGCACCACAACCACCCCTCCATCACCCTGTGCCATCAAGGTTGCTGCCCTGTGACAAGGCAGATCACACAGGAGGAGGACGACAGTGATGAAGAAGTATCCCCCGAGAACTTTTTCTCCTTTCCTGAAAAGGCTGAACCACTTGGAGTTGAGCCATACCCTTACCCTAGCCCCACTGTCCCTGAAGAGCTGCCTCTAGGCGCAGAACCAGAGCCAGCTTTCCAGGACAATGCAGCCAATGTTCCTCTTGAATTCAAGATGGCAGCAGGCTCAAGTGAGTCCTTTGGATGCCTAGGTCTGGGGATGACTACAGCTACAATCAGTTTTCCACTTATGGTGATGCCAATGCTGCTGGTGCTTATTATCAGGATTATTACAGTGATGACTGCTATCCTGCACAGGACCTATCCCTGGTCCCCCCCTACACCCCCCACTCCCCAATCCCCACCCACCACCAGGATATTGCCCCAGATGCCTCTGGGCAAGAGGAAGCAAGGGAGGGAAGAAATAAAAAATCAAAGTGACCAGCTCAGTGGAGCCCAGCAGAGGATGACTAAGTCATTGACAGAAGAGAAAAACATGCAGTCATTCAGCAAAAAGAAAGGTGAGCAGCCAACAGGCCAACACCAGATCACACATAATTCATCAGGCTGAAAAACAGAAGTTGGAGCCAAAGAACATCTGGTCAGAGAACAAGCTCAGCCACCATCGACCCGAGCCAAATATGGATTTTGGGGCTCTAGAACTACTTGCTCCCAGGATCTGCCAGCTCAGCTGTCCTGGCCCCCAGCTTCACCACTGGGACCCCAGCTGCTCTAAGCCCAGGATCTCTTTCCCTGAGGACCCAGCTCTCACCTCCACAAGAATGAATGTATTTGATAGATTTTTCTCAACAAAAGTTAAAAATTTTCAGCTCCTTTCTTTCTTGAAATTTACAAAGACTTGAGTGATGCCTCAGAAGGGTCTCTGAGCTCTTGGATGGGAGTTTTGCTCCCTGTCAGGTGGGCTGAAACCACTCCACTTCACCTTTTTTTTTTAAACCAGGGATGTCTGTTGACATAAAACATCTGACAAAAGCAAACAAAAACAAGAACTGGGTGCAGTGGCTCGTACCTGTAATCCCAGCACTTTGGGAGGCTGAGGTGGGAGGATTGCTTGAGCCCAGTATTTGGAGACCAGTCTGGGCAACACAGTGAAACCTCATCTCTACAAAAAAAAAAAAAAAAAAAATCAAAAAATTAGCTGGGCGTGGTGACACACCCCTGTAGTCCCAGCTACTCAGAATACTGAGATGGAAGGATCACCTGAACCCAGGAGGTCAAGGCTGCTGCAAGCTGTGATTGTCATGATCATGCCACTGCACTCCAGCCTGGCCAACAGAGTGAGACCCTGACTCAAAAAAATAAAAATAAAAAAATCCACAAGACCGTGTTTTATTGTGTTTAAAGAAAACAACTGCCAACCTAGAACCTGTCATATGCAGTGAAACTGTCTTTCAAGAATGAGACACTACCAATAGATACTCAAAGAAACTTACAAAGTATAAACTTCAGATAAAAGACTGATTCAGAAGGAAGATACAGGAAGAAATGATGAACAAAGGGAAAGATGAACATGGAGGTAAATCTAAATAAACATTGACTATAGACCAAAAAAGGGACAGAATTCTCTAATCAATGTTTAACATTATAAATTGCCAATTAGTAATAAAATTAAAATTTGAGACGGGGTGTTAAGAGTTAAAGTATTTTTCTTATATTGTTCGGTAGGTCAGTTAACTATACTGATAAACTTAGACTTTTTCCAGTTAAACATGCAGATCAGATTTCTAGGTTAACCACCACAAGAATAGAAAGAGTATAAAGTGTATAAGTTAAAAACTAACAGAAGGGAAAATGTAATGTGGAAAGTCAATAAAAGAAAAACTAATGTTTAAGGAACAGGCCAACACTGAATATCTTCAACAGAAAGCTGAGTATGCTTGTAGTTTAAGCAAAGAGAGCTTGTAAGACAGTCTCTGAGCAAAGCAGAGAGCTGTCTTTTATAGCAATGGTTCTTAAAGCTTGGTCAAGAGTATTTTCGTATTAATAACAAGATGTTGTTTGCCTGCTGTGCTGTGTTGGCATCTGCACTGATGCTACAAAGCGATGGCAGGTAAAGCTGTTACTCCTTAGCACAAATCAAAGCAGTGGCACTCAAGTGTTAGTTGTCATATTTTTCACTGCCACACACAGTAGGAAGAAAAAGACAGTTTTACTTAGTGTGATTGATGACAGAGATGAAATTTCATTAGATCTTAACTTTTGAGTGTACATCATTTTACTCAAAAAATCAGTGTCTACTTAGAAGGCTGTCAGGAGGATCACGTAAGGCCAGCCTGGGCAATATAGTGAGATTCTGTCTCTAAAAAAAAAATGTGTGATGATGAAATGGGCAGTCCACCTAGAGCATGGCTACTGCACACTGAAGCTTTATTGTTGGCTCGAGGAAAAGCACTCGTGGATTGTTTGAACTGCAAGCTGAACTAGCTGCTCTTTTGGGAACACCATTTTTACTTGAAAAAATGATAGACAAAGTATAGTTATTTAGATTTGGGTATTTGGCAGACTTTTTCTCAAAGATGAATGAAGTAAGCCTGTCACTTCAAAGGAAACAACTGACAGTATTTTTTGCGATGAGAAAACTCAAGCTTTCTTTCAAGTGAAAATTAGAATTCTGAAAAACTCACATCTGCTGCCATGAGCCTGACACCTCAATATTTAAACACTCTTCTGATAAGATCAGTACTGATATTAACAAATGTGATTTTTTTGATATTATTTAATGAATGTGAAAACATTGGAAGATGTACATAACTTAATGAACCAGTAATGCCCAAATGACCACCATTAGATTGTTAGAAAATCATTCATGGATAAAAGATCCATTCAAAGTATAAGACAGACCAATGGAATTTAGTGTAACAGAGCATGAAAATGTTCTTTGACATGGTTTCAGATTCTATATTGCAACTAACCTTTAAGAAACTTAAGTTTTGGTAGCATCAAAGAGGAAGCTCAACAATCATTTGAAAATGTTATTATACTACTCCCTTTTCTAACCATCTGTGAGCAGCCATTTTTAAAAATATATTTCATTCAAAACTACATTTTACAATAGATTTCAGAAACAAATGAGAACCCAAATTTCTTTTATCAAGCTGGAAATTAAAGAGATTTGCAAAAATGTAAAGCAATACCACTCTTTTCTACTAATTTTTTTGTTTTGTTTTGGAAAATACTTTTTTTCATGAAATTATGTTTATGGCAGTATTTAATGAGTTTCTTTGTATTAATATTATTTTATTTTATTTATTGAGTTGGAGTCTCACTCTGTCACCCAGGCTGGAGTGCAGTGGCACTTTCACAGCCACCTCAGCCTCAACCTGCTGGGCTCAGGGGATCCTTCTTCCTCAGCCTTCCAAGTAACTGAAACCACAGGCACATGCCGCCACGCCCAGCTAATTTTTTAAAAAAATATTATTTGTTTATTTTTATTGTAGAGACACAGTCTAGCCGAGTTGCCGAGGCTAGTCTCGAACCCCTGGGCTCAGGCAGTCCCCTCACCTCCACCTCCCAAAGTGCTGAGATTACAGGCATGAGCCACCATGCCTGACTTGTGTTAATTTTAAATTAATTAGTAAATATTTTAAAAATTTCTTCATTTTAATTTCCAATATAGCAAGTATTAATATAATTTAATATTAACTCATACACAAACACTCTTTGGAATCCTTAATACCTTTAAAGTGTAAAAGTGTCCTAAACCAAAAGTTTAAGAACCACTGTTTTCTGGAGTCTTCAGAAGGGTGGAATTCAGGAACTGGTGGATTTTCAGAAGTAAGAGAGTTTAGGGATGGATTAATTGACCTTTAGCTGTGAATAGTTACCTAAGTAAGGCTCGCTGACTGGATAACTTTCAGAAGCGGTCATTGAAATGAAGCAGTTGTTAATGGTTGCCTTTCAAAACCTTGTATACTGGTGTGAAACTGTCAATGGTCATTTTGGATGGGTTTAAAACTAGTTCTGGTCAGGCATGTTGCTGGTATCTGTAATCTCAGCACTTTAGGAGGCTGAGGTGAGAGGATTGCTTAAGACCAGGAGTTCAAGAGCAGCGAGACTTCATCTGAAAAAAAATGTAAAAAATTAGCTGGGTGTGGTGGTATGCATCTATAGTCCCAACTACTTCAGAGGCTGAGGTTAGAAGGATCGCCTTAGCCCAGGAGGTTGCGACTGTGGTGAGCCATGAGTGTGCCATTGCCCTCCAGTGTAGGTGACAAGAGTGAGACCCTGACTCAGAAGGAAAAAACAGCAACAGCAAAAAGAAAGGTACTTTGTTAGATATGTTGATGACTGTGATCATATAAGGACATGTCTTTTGTGTTATATAATTAAGTCCAGGAGGATATTTTTAGGGATGAAACAATGCGTCAGGGTCTTGTTTTATAATAATGCAAACAAAAAAGAGAAGGAGAAAGAAAGGGGGTGGGGAGGGAGGAAGGAAAGAACAAAGGAAGAAAGGAAGCCATAGCAAGATGTTTTAATTGTTGAATCTGTAGGATGTGGTTATACTATTCTCTCTATTTTGTGTAGTTAGAAGACTTTCATTTAAAAAAAAAATCAAGCAAACAGAAACCTTCCATCGGCAAGTAACCACAGCTGCCAAAGATTTCATTTAGGCTCTGATCTTTGACTTATTGGCCTTTGTGCTCTTCCTTCTATCCCTTGAATTAATCTGTGGTTACTTGGTGAGACCTTCTGAAACAGTAGTCTCGGGCGGGAGATAGTACTTTTAATCTGATCGTCCCCTGTGAGTTTACTCTTTGCCAGTTGCTCAACTGTAAGCTGAAAAGTGTTTGGGGCTACGTTGTCTCCTGTGAAGGTTGTCACTTGGCATCATCCCCTCAAAACTGCTTCAGTTGCGGGTACAATGCTACTGTTATAACATGGGGATGGGGAAGTCGTGTATATGTTCATACTTAGACATACATATGCATATATATTACATATAGATTTGCATGCTTATGCATAAAATAACTCTGGAAGCATAAGACCCAGGAATAATAACTTCGGTCTCTTTCTGGGAAGAAAACGGATAGCTGGAAGACAAGAGTGGGTGAGATTGCTGGGGAGAGGATACAGGATGAAAGGGGACTGAAGACCAAAACCTGGGGAACTGACAACTAACGGGTAGGCTGGGGAGAACAGGTGGGAAGAAGACCAAGGAAGGAAAGTCAGAGGAAAAGAGTTTTGAGCAGGAGGTTGTGCAGAGGCATGTGTGTGCCCTTGAACTTGGCATTTCCACTTTAGAAATTCTACAGAGATTCCCGCACACTTGCAACATGATCTATGCACAGGCTGAGCCACTGAAGCATCTTTTGTTTGTTATTTGCAGTCTTGTGTTTTTGTTTTTCAGTTGGAGTCTCATTCTGTCACCCAGGCTGGAGTGCAGTGGCACACTCAACAACCACCACAGCCTCAACCTCCTGGGCTCAGGTGATCCTTCTGGCTCAGCCTCCCAAGTAGCTGGGACTATAGGCATGCGCCACCACACCCAGCTATTTTTTTTTTCTTTTTAAGAGATGAGGTCTTGCTATGTTGCCCAGGTGGGCTCAAGCGATTACAGGTGTGAGCCACTGCATTTAGCCGCAAACTTGTTTTTAATTTTTTTATGTTTAAAAATTTTAGGCCAGGTGCGGTGGCTCAAGCCTGTAATCCCAGCACTTTGGGAGGCCAAGGTGAGTGGATTGCCTGAGCCCATGGGCTCAAGATTAGCCTGGGCAACTTGGTGAGACCTCGTCGCTACAATAAATCAAAAAAATTAGCTGGATGTTGTAGCACGCAGCAGTAGTTCAGGCTACGTGGAAGGCTGAGGTGGAAGGATCGCCTGAGCCCAGCAGGTCAATGCTGGGGTGTCTGTGAGCATGCCACTGCACTCCAGCCTAGGCGACGGCATGAGACTCCAACTCAAAAAAAATAATTTTTAAAAATATTATTTTTAAAAGCCCCAATGGGCTGATATATACAATATTTTTTAAATTGTCTTTCAAATAGTATATAATTCAGTAAATAATGCATATAACATATAAAATATGTGACTTCTTTATGTATTTATATGTATCAATATATAAAATACATTTATAAAGTATATAATGTATATTATATCACATGTATGATATATATTTATATATGCATACATTTGTATATTATATAAATATATATTTATATATGTAAGGAAGACATTCAAAAGTTAAAGGGTAAATATAAAAGGATATAAATGCATTCCTCTAGACTGTAAGCTCTGCAAGGACAAAAGCACTTTCTTGGTTGTCAACATGGTAGACGTAATAAATACTAAATGATTAAATGAATAAGGAGGAGCAAATAGAAAGCAAACATCTAAAAGTTCATCATTGCAAGAATAAATATGTGAAATAAACAACTCTGGGCAATAATAACAAGTTTAGAAGTAACTCAAGTGTTTGCCAGTAGGGAAGAAGTTAAATAAGGTGTGGTTCTCCCATCTGGTGAGTACTCTGCATCTGAGGATGAGGAGGCTGTGTATATGCTAATAGGAAAAGATTTCTAAAATATGCTGTTAGTTGTAAAAAGCAAGGATCTGGAATTTTGTCTGGGGCTTAGAGTGTTTTAAGCTTTTCTCATTGTTCTAAATGGATGTAACTGGTTTTTGTAGTCCTTATTATTACCAATTTGTTTTTGTTTCTCTCTGAGCTCTAGCTTTCTGTTATTCTTCTTATGAGCTAGCTATTACAAACAATAGTTGACATGGAAGAGTGGCAGAATCAAAACGTTAAGTTATTAAGTCTGCTCCATTTCAAGCCAATCAGAGTCGCCTCCTGATGTTTTATGTCTAGCTGCCAAGTGCCTTTATATGGTGTTTCAGCTTTTTAATGCAGCTTTGATATGTAGCAGTCATCCTGAGCCACAAGAGGGCAGAAGAGCCTTTTGATTGCCACAGGACAGGCTTGCACTGGATGCCATTCTGTCAAAATCCTGCATGGAATTGTTCTTCAGTTCATTTGCTGGTCTGTGTGCACCTGGAAGGCAGGCCAGTGTCTAAGTTGTCAGAGGAGGCGGTGGAGGGGTTAGGGGAGAGAGTGTCAATTTTGGAATCACCTTTACCTACCTTTTGCTCCCACCCCTCCCCCTGCAAATTACTTGGTGAACTAGTTGCAGTACTTAGTGTCTCAGAGTCTGAATATGCCAGACATCTGAGGCAGTATAGCATAATGGGGCATAAGAGTTGGAGCTTGAGTCCACCCACCTAACACTGAATTCTGGCTCTGTGACTGGGTAATTCATGTATTTGCATTTATTCAACGAGATAATATGTGCCGTGCCCTCAGCACTCTTTGTGGAGAGCCCTCAAGAAGTAACTGCTATAATTTTAGTAATACCAGGTAGCAGGATGAAAAATAGATCCTTAATACTTTTTGTTATGTGGCTCTTTGTTATATATTTAATAATTTCTTTGCTTGATTACAAATCAAGGTGATAATATTTTCTTTAGGACATTTTCAAAAGTTTTCTCAGAGGGACTCACAAAATGTTTGCAGTCTCTCTTATTTATTTTCTTGCAAATAATTAGTCTTTTTTTTTTTTTTTTTTTTGAGTCAGAGTCTCATTCTGTCACCCAGGCTGGAGGGCAGTGGCATGCTTCTGGCCACTGCAGCCTCGACCTGCTGGGCTCAGGCTATCCTTCCACCTCAACCTTCCAAGTAGCTGGAGCTACAGGCATGCGCCACAGTGCTCAGCTAATTTTTTGATTTGTGGTAGAAATGAGGTCTCACCAAGTTGTCCAGGCTGGTCTTGAACCTGTAGGCTCAGGCAATTCTCTCATCTCAGCCTCCCAAAGTGCTGGGATTATAGATGTGAGCCACCATGCCTGCCCTCGTCTTTTAATAGTATAGCACATTCTGAATTTTACAGAGAGTCTCAAAAAAAATTTTTTTTTCTTTGAGTCAGAGTCTTACTCTGTCACACATACTGGAGGGCAGTGGCACAATCACAGGTGACCGCAGCCTCAACCTTTTAGGCTCAGGCAATCCTCCTGCCTCAGCCTCCTGAGTAGCTGGGACTACAGGTGCATGCTACCGCACCCAGCTAATTTTCTGATTTTTATAGAGATGAGGTCTCACTATGTTGTCTAGGCTGTCCTCAAACTCCTGGGCTTAAGCAATCTTCTTGCCTTGGCCTCCAAAAGTGCTGAATTACAGGTGTGAGCTACCACACCTGACAAAAAACTGATTTTTAAATCCATCACTGAAGATTTCTAGGGCAGAGTCTCAATTTTAAAGCTTCCATCCCATTGTGATTTTTGTGTATTTTTTGTTGGAAAATATGGTATTTGTGTCACCTACTGAGGCAGCATTGGGCAACATGATACTGCACGGAGGGATACAGTGCCTGTCTCAGGATGAGATCCAGGGGAAGCAAACTCTGAGATAAAGAGTAGTGTGTGAAAATCTTGCTAGGGGCTGACCTTGGTGGCTCAGCCTGTAATTCCAGCAATTTGGGAGGCCGAGGTGAGTGGATTGCCTGAGCCCAAGGGTTCGAGACCAGCCTGGGCAACTTGGCAAAACCTCATCTCTACAGTAAATCAAAAATTAGCCGGGCGTGGTAGCACATGCCTGTGGTTTCAGCTACTTGAAAGGCTGAGGCAGAAGGATCGCCAGAGCCCAGCAGGTTAACACTAGGGTGGCTGTGTGTGTGCCACGGCACTCCAGCCTGGGCAGCAGAGTAAGACTCCAACTCAAAAAAAAAGAAAAAAGAAAAGCTTGCTAGGGATTGTTTATGGAATGGATAGTCCTGGTAGGAAAATAAGGGAAGGAGGAGGAGGGGAAAGAGGAGGGAAAGGAAAAGGGAAAGGATTGTACAGAGGAGAGAACTGGGGTGTGATTGTAAGGGGTGAGTGGACTGTGCCTTGACAGTTCCTCCTGACTACCCTGGGAGTTGGCTGCCCGGGTAGGAGGCATGACCCCAGGCCAGGCAGGTCTCTTCAGCCAAGGCATTTCCTAAGAGGGATGACAGCTGAGGGCTTTCTGTCCTTCACGATCCCAGCAGCGGGGAATAGGCCCTTCATTCCTTGAGGGAGAGTCTGAGTGGCACACGGCAGCTTCCACCACAGTGCCCAAGTCACCAAAAGAACTGTAGGGTGACAGTAGATCGCTTTAGACAGACTTGCTTAAAGTAGTACTTAGGAAATATTGTTATTTTTAACTTTAAGAATTCAGGGTATTTTAGTCAGGATGGACTCTAGTGTAAAATGCCACCCCCAAATTTTAATGGTTTAAACACAATAAAAGTTATTTCCAGTCAAAATCTGGTGCAGGTCTGTGGTGGTTGGGTGGGTTAGGGAGTTCTGTTCTACCTACTTCATTTAGGGTCACAGTCTCCTTCTATCTAGTGACCCTACAAGTCCCTAGAGCCTAGAATCCTCTACTGGGTCCTCTGAGCCAGCTCCCAAAGGAGAAGCGGGCAGGAACAGAGAGAATTGTGCAGGTCTGGATGTGCCAAGCCTGGAGGTCTTGCGCTTCTCTGCAGCCACATTCCCTTGATCAGAACTCAGTTGTAGTCTTCCCTAACTGAGGCAGCGGTTTTGTGCCCGGGAGGAACAGAAAGGCCGGGCAGCACTCACTGCTACATATTCTACTGCTCATACCTCTGTCCTGCCTCACTTTCATCACTATTGGTGACTCAAAGACACTTCAAAATTATGTTTTAGGTTCCCCAGACCTATAATACTGGGGGCATTTTAAAAGGCTGAGGAAAGCCAAATTTTACCAGAGAAGAGTAGAAGGGAGGCATACAGAACTGAGAATTTAAGGACTCCTCACTCTTGAAAGGCAAAAAGAGGCAAAGTAATTGTGTGTGTGTGTTTATTTTTAGTGGCTCGGTGCCGTGGCTCAAGCCTGTAATCCCAGCACTTTGGGAGGCCGAGGTGAGAAGATTACCTGAGCTCAGGTTTGAGACCAGCCTGGGCAACTTGGTGAGACCTCATCTCTACAATATATCAAAAAATTAGCCGGGTGTGGTGGCACACACCTGTAGCTCTGGCTACTTGGAAGGCAGAGGCGGAAGGATCACCTGAGTCCAGCAGGTCAATGCTGGGGTGGCCGTGAGCGTGCCACTGCACTCCAACCTGGGCGACAGAGTAAGACTCTGACTCAATTAAAAAAAAGGAAAGAAAATTGAGAAGCTCCTGATCCTGTCATGTAACTTTGAAAACAAACTCTTTTCTCTCCCTCAGCTATAGCAGGAATGTCTTTGACATGGTAACATGGAGGTAGTTAGATCTGGGATGACAAAATATTCATGCAAATAGACTGATAGCTTCTCATGATTCACATGAACACCACCCAAGTAAACTTGAGTTGGAGAAAGAGAGGCCAAGGAAGAGATATCAATTACCTTTTTTGTCAGTCAGCAAGGTTTACTGCTGAGTGATAGATGCTACTTACTCAGCTTTATTCCTGGCAGTGGGGGGCACGTAGGAAGAAAGGGCCCCAGCCTAGGAGTTTGTGGACTGAAAGCTGAGGTTCACAGAAGGCAACCAAGGACAAGACATGAAGTGACATGAAGTGTTCAGAGACAAGAAAGTAGTGACAATTAAAAAAAATCAAATTAAAAAAGTAAGAAGGTAAGTTGAAGAAGGGTTTGAGAAAGAGATGGGCCCTGAGGCAGAGTCCCTGATGGGTGGCATGAAACATCTGGGGACTTGAGGGAAGCGCTCCAGCAGGTAAAACAGAAGGAATATTTCTGAAGCTTCAGTGAGAGCTGAGAGTGACATCTGAGGAATGGTGGGATGTGAGGAGTGGTGAGACCAAGGATTACAGAGCAAGGCAGAGTCAGACGATAGAAGGCCCTAATTTTGGGTATGAAGTTTAGATTTAATACAGCAGGGCCATTAAAGGTGTCTAACCTTAATGAAAAGACCTGGTGGAAACATGCTATTCTGAACTTTTTAAATGCAAAACAGATGTTTCTTCTGGAACTTCTATTTGAGCACCTAGAATTTAAAATTGGGGGTTGTGTTCCTTTATTCCCTCAGTGAAGTTTGTTACACCCTGACTAAAATGATACCCTGAATTCTTAAAGTTAAACATAACAATAATTCCTAAGTATTGCTTCTAAGCAATTCTGACTCAAGCCATCTTCTATTACCCTACCAGCCCTTTTGGGTGACTTGGGCACTGTGGTAGAAGCTGCAGTTTGCCACTCAGACTCTCCCTCAAGGGATGAAGAGCCCATTCCCTGAGAATGAACAGTGAAGTTCATTCCAATTTAATAATGCTTACTAAGCAGATTACTATACCAGTCTCTAAGACTGATACTGTAATTTTTTTTTTTAAGAGACAGGGTCTTACTCTGATGCCTGGGCTAGAGTGCAGTGGCACAATCATGACTCACTACAACCTTGAACTCCTAGGCTCAGGAGATCCTCCATCTCTGTCTCCTGAGTAGCTGGGACTACAGACATGCACCACCATACCTGGCTAATTGTTTTTTACTTTTTGTAGAGACAGGGTCTTGCTATGTGCCCAGACTGGTCTCAAGTGATTCTCCCACCCCAGTCTCCCAAAGTACTGCGAGTATAGACATGAGCCACTGTGCCAACCCTGATACCATAATTCTTAATATCAAAATTAAATTAGACATGGTTCCTATTTTTTAGGAAATTATAACGTGGTTAGATAAGGTATATACTTTTGTTTGTTTTGTTTTGAGATGGGGTGGCCTAGTCTGGAGTGCAGTGCCATGATCCTGGCTCACTGCAGCCGTGACCTCTCAAGCTCAGGCAATTCTGTCTTATCCTCCTGAGTAGCTGGGACTACAGGTGTGCATCACCTTACCTACTTGGCTTTTTTTTTTTTAAGAGATGAGATCTCACTATGTTGCCCTGGCTATGCTCAAGTGATCCTCTCACCTTGGCCTCCCAAAGTGCTGGGATTGCAGGCATGAGCCACCACGCCTGGCCAGATAAGGTAAACTTAAAAAAAAAATAAGTGTACTGGGAGTTACATATGCTAAAAATGAGGGGTGCACAGCACTGCTTACAGTGCTTATCAACCTTTTAAAAATCCTATAGTTGCAGGGCATGATGGCTCATGCCTGTAATCCCATCACTTTGGGAGGCAAAGATGGGAGAATTGCTTGAACCCAGAAGTTTGAGCCTGGGCAACTTAGTGAGACCCTGTCTCTACAAAAAATCAGAAAATTAGTCAGACATGTTGGTGTACACCTGTAGTCCCAGCTACTTGGGAGGCTAAAGTGGAAGGATTGCCTAAGTCCAGGAGTTGGAGGCTGTGGTAAGCCATGATGATGCTACTGCACTCCAGCCTGGGTAACAGAGTAAGACACTGACTCAAAAAAAAAAAAAAAAAAAAGACTAATTATTTGCAAGAAAATAA
>CAUYQG010276706.1:0-19108 GCA_963574415.1 Tarsius wallacei | reverse complement strand
AGCCGGGCTTGGTGGCTCAGCCTGTAATCCCGCGCCTTGGGAGGCTGAGGTGAATGGATTGCCTGAGCCCACGGGTTCGAGACCCACCTGGGCAACTTGGCGAGACCTCATCTCTACAATAAATCAAAAAATTAGCCGGGCGTGGTAGCGCGCGCCTGTGGTTCCAGCTACTCGGAAGGCTGAGGCGGAAGGATCCCTGGAGCCCAGCAGGTCGAGGCTGCGGTGGCCGGGAGCGGCCGCTGCACTCCAGCCTGGGTGACAGAGTGAGACTCCAACTCAAAAAAATAAATAAATAAATAAATAAATAAATAAATAAACCACAGTGAAATCTCCTCCCCTTCCACCTGTTAGGATGGCCGTTATCAAAAAGCTAAGAGATAACAAGTCTTGGCTGGTATACACTGTTGGTGGAAATGTAAATTGGTACAGTTATTATGGAAAATAGTATGGAGTTTCATCAAAACACCAAAAATAGAACAATCATATGACCCAGCAGTCCCCTTTCTGGTATATATCCAAGGGAAATGAAATCAGCACCTTGAAAAGATATCAGCACTCCTGTGTTCATTATAGCATTATTTACAACAGATAAGATATGGAAACAATAAATGTCTGTTACCAGATCAATAAAGAAATAGGGGCAAAATATACATTGGAATGTTATTCGGCCATAAAAAAGGTGATCCTTCCTTTTGTGACAACGTGGATGAGCCTGAAGGACATTATGCTGAATGAAATAAGCTTGAGAAAGAAAAGTATTACAAGGTCTCACTTATATGTGGAATCTAAAAAACATCAAATACATAAAAACAGTTATAATGCACTTCCCAGGGACAGAAGAAGTGGAGAGATGTAGATCAAAGGATACAAAGTTGCAGTTATGTAGGATGAATAAAGATCTAACATACAGCATGGTAACTATAGCTAGTAATATTAGACTAGAAATTTTCTAAGAGTAGATTTCAGATGCTGTTGCCATACACATACACAAAGGTATATATGTGAGAACATGAGGGTATATTGGACAGGTTATATTGGATAGATATGATACTTTGCTTGGCTGTAGTAATAATTTTACTGTGTGTGTGTGTGTGTATGTGTGTATACGTGTGTGTATATACACCATGTAAGCCTTAAATATATACAATAGACAAAATAGAAGTAGTGGTGATGGTTGTGGGGGCAAGGGCAGAGCATGGATTGATAGGGAGTTGGGTGGCTTTGAACAAGTGACTTATGCTCTCAAGCCCTCAAGCTTTTTTTGGTTGTTTTTTTTTTTTGCTTGTTGTTTTTTGTTTTGAGTGGTAGTCTCACTCTGCTGCCTAGGCTGGAGTGCAGTGATATGCTCACGGCTATCACAGCCTCGATCTGCTGGGCTCAGGCAGTTCTTCCATCTCAGCCTTCTGAGTAGCTGGGACTACAGCCTGGCTAATTTTTTGATTTATTGTAGAGACAAGGTCTCGCCAAGTTGTCCAGGCTAGTCTTGAACCCTTTGCCTCAGGCATTCCTCTTACCTCTGCCTCCCAAAGTGCTGAGATTACAGACATGAGCCACTGTGCCTGGCTCTCTCAGATTTTATATTTGTAGTGCGTATTAGAGAAACTGTGTGTTAAGTGCCTGCCCTCAGGTGGGTGATCTTGTTTGATCTCTTAAAATTTCTATTTTTTTTTTTTTTTTTGTTGTTGTTGGAATCTCATTTTGTCATCCAGGCTGGAGTACAGTGGCATGATCATGGCTACTGCAGCCTCAACCTGCTGGGTTCAGGTGATCCTTCCACGTCAGCTTCCCAAGTAGCTTGGACTATAGGCACATGCCACTGTGCCCAGCTAATTTTTTGATTTATTGTAGAGATGAGGTCTTGCCATATTGCCCAGGCTGATTTCAAACTCCTGGACTCAGGCAGTCCTCTCAACCTCTGCCTCCTAAAGTGCTGGGATTACAGGTGTGAGCCACTGTGTCCAGCCTGTCCTCTTCTAATCTCTAAGTAGACTGTAGGCTTTTGGAGAACAGCAGGGCTATCTCAGTCACAATTTTTTCTTTTGCACTAGCTCAGTACCTGTCTCATTAATCCCTTGAACAAATAAATGTGGCAGAAAATTGCTTATTGATGTTGGACTGTGAATAAACTTTGTTTTATGTTTATCATGATTATACTTTCATCCCAAGTAAACAATATATTTGACTGGGTGTGGTAGCTTGTGCCTGTAATCCTAACACTTTGGGAGGCCTAGGTGGAAGAATCATTTGAAGCCAGGAGTTGAAGACCAGCTTGGGCAACATAGCAAGACCACAGTTTTAGCCTAAATGCTGAAGTATATGTAAATAAGTATGTAGAGTCTGTATGTCTCTACACAAAGCTTTAAAAATTAGGTGGGCATGGTGGCGTGTTCCTATGGTGTCAGCTACTTGGGAGGCTGAGGTGGAAGGATGGCTTGAGACCAGGGGTTAGAGGCTGCAGTGAGCTATGATCATGCCACTGTGCTCCAGCCTAGGTGACAGAGCATGACCCTGTCTCTATCAAAAACAGCCACAGCGGCACAACTATTTTGATTATCACGTCACACTTAAGTAGATCTTGCCCAAACAGGATCATTTATTTGTTCAGGATAAAGATGTTTCTGAAGTTTTTAGCACACCTGGTTGCTGTATTTCTGTCTAGGTATTGCTTGAGTATTGTTATTACTCAGGAGTCTTATTGAATGTTTGATTGTATAACCCTACACGTGTAATTAAATGAGTTTGCATTTAGTGTGTTCCTTGAGGAAGCCAGGTGTGTTTACTTCAGAACTGTTGAAGGCTTGAAGCAATGTCTCTAGGACTCAGTGGTACCTTTAAGGCATCTCTACAGGTATGGTTTTCTTTCACTGTGGATTTTTTGTCAAAAGTTTTTCTGCTGTTGGACATTTAGCAGCTCAATGTCTTTGAATGATTTAATGTATTACTATTGGAATTTTGAGAAATATTACTTGAAATATGATTTGATTGCTTTTGGGAGGATTTCTGGATTCTGAAGGTCCACAGCATATGGGCTAAAACAGTGTTTTTCTTTCTTTTCTCTCTCTCTCTTTTTTTTTTTGAGTTAGAGTCTCACTCTGTTGCCCAGGCTGGAGTGCAGTGGCATGCTCATGGCCACTGCAGCCTCGACCTGCTAGGCTCAGGCAATCCTTCCGTCTCAGCCTTCCAAGTGGCTGGGACTACAGGTACATGCCACCACTCCCAGCTAATTTTTAAAAAAAATTTATTGTAGAGACAAGGTCTCCCTGTGTTGCCTAGGCTGGTCTCGAACCTGTGGGCTCAGGCAGTCCTCTCACCTCAGTCTCCCAAAGTGCTGGGATAACAGTGCTGGGATTACTGCTCCCAGCTGAAACAGTGGTTTTCAAACATTAGCATGCATTCGCTAGTTTTGGGCTGGAGTCCAAGAGTCTGTATTTCTAATAAGATTCCTATTAATGCTGGTTCTGTTGGTCAGGGTGTCCAACTTTGAGAACCACTGGACTAAAGTGGGAAAAACAACTAAGAATAATAATATGAATGGGGAGATGAGTCATAGGGTGTTTGGAGAGAGAATCCCTTTGTGCTCCCCAAAGACAACAGAGCAGTAAATAAAAGGTTTTGGAATCTTAAAAGAAGGAAAACAGGCATCGACCTTTGAAAATACTGTATTATAGTTGTAATGATCCTTAAAATTAAGATCAGAAAAGAGATTTGGAGGTAGTTTAATTTTAAAAACAATTTATTTTACCTTATTGTAAGGGTAATGCATGTTCGTTGTGGAAAAATTTAAGTTCTAGAAGAGAAATATTTCTCCCAAACATATTATCACTGATATCTTCTGCTACCTTTTTAGTGTTATTCATTCATTATGTCTTTTATGTGTAGGACTTTTTGTTTTTCCTCAAAGTGAAATTTTTATTATCAAAGCAATATATTATTGAATTTTATTGTCAAAGCTCATTGTAATAAAAGAAGAAGAAAGTTCTTAAGGAACATTCCATCTTTTCAGATACAACACTGTCAATGCCCTTAAATTTATTGTCAGAGATCCCTGTCTATAAATATGTCCACTGATATGTATGACCCTGACCTATGGTTGTATATAACCTGATTTTTTCACTCAGTATGTTTCATGTCATTAGATGTAATTATTTTTTCCTTCTCTTCTCTTCTCTTCTCTTCTACTCTCTTTCTTTAGAGACAGGGTCTTGCTTTGTTGCCCAGGCTGGTCTTGAACTCCTAGGCTCAAGCAATCCTCCCACCTCTACTTCCCAAAGTGCTGGGATTACATGCGTGAGCCACCACGCCCAACCATTAGATGTGATTCTGAAACATCTTCATTTTGGGGCATAGAGTATTCTATTATGAAAAACACATTTGTACCTAAAGCTTTTCAAACCTCTCCTCCTCTCCCCCACATTAGAATGAATTCCCTGAAGTGGAATTAGTAGGTCAAAGAGCATGTAAACAAAAAATTGAAGGTTCTTGATGTGTATTACCAGAGTGTCCCCAGGATGGCTGTAGGAATTTTTGCTCCCATTAATAGCTGTGTGCTTGTGCCTAGACCCTAAGACTGTGCTGTCAGTTTAATAATTGCTGGTCTGATAGATGAAAATAGTAGGTTCTTGTTTTAATTCAGTTATTTTACTGATAAGAAACATAGCACTTTTTATCATGTCAATCAGTCATTTATATTTCTTTTCTTTTGAATTTCTGCTCTTTGTCACATTTTCTTTTGGGATTAATTTTTTTTCTTGATTTATATGAGTTTCTTATACTTAGGGATACTAATTCCTTATGTCACATGCTTCAGATATTTATTCTCAATTTTTCCTTTGCTTTTAATACTTACTTGTGGCATTTGTTTTCAAAGAAGTATTTTAATTCCCCTTTCTGCCATCTACCATTACTCTCCATTTTTAAGGATTTCTGTTCATGGGGTCAAATCAGAACGTTCTCTCTCACTCCAAGATTAGCCAGTATTAGCCAGTATTTTCTTTTAGCACATTTTCATGATTTTATTTTTTTACTAGAATTTTTATATTAATTAATTAATTAATTATTTTCTGTGTCAGGGTGTCACTCCAGGCTAGAGTGCCTTGACACATTCACAGCTCACCGCAGCCTCGACCTCCTGGACTCAGATGATGCTTCTGCCTCAGCCTCCCGAGTAGCTGGGCCTATAGGCACATACCACCATTCCCAGCTACTTTTAAAATTTTTTTGTAGAGATGAGATCTTGCTCTGTTGCCTAGGCTGGTGTGAAACTTCTGGGCTCAAGCAATCCTTCCTCCTTGGCTTCCCAAAGTGCTAGGATTACAGACGTGAGCCACCATGCCTGGCTCACTAGAATTTTTAAACTGTCTGTAATTTGCCATTAATTTAAGTGTCAACACTGCTCTGAGGAGCGCTGGGAATCCTGAGAAAGGGTTTGCCATGGGAGTGTAGGTGGGGGAGTCCAGAGAGCTGAGCAAACGTGGGTATTTTCAGCTCCAACTTGTCCCAAGAACTGCAGCCTTAGATAGTCAGTGTCTGGTAGGCGGATCTTCTTGGGCACCTAATAATAAGCTGTTCAAAATTAACATGGCCAAAAGAGAGCTCCTGATGCTATCCCCACCCTAATGTGCACACACCAGACCTTTCACATCTTAATAAATGGTTCTATCCTCCACTCAGTTCTGCAGGCCAGAAACTTCATAGCTATCCTTGATTCCTCTCTCTTCTACCATCATATAGCTACTCCTTTGTGAAGTCTCATACACTTTCAGTCCAAAGTCCATCCCAAGTCTAAACACTCCTAATCATTTTCACTGCTAAAACATTAGTCCAGGTCATCACTGTCTCTCATGTGGGTGTCTGCCATGGTCTCCTGGCTGGTTTTTTTCATTCCACTTTGTCTGCCTGTAATCTGTTTCACACAGCAGCTTCTACAATGTAAATCAGATCATGTTATTTTCTTGCTTAAAACCTTTCAAAGACTTCCCATTACACTTAAAATAAAATCCAAGCCTCACTATAAAAGATCCATTTGTCTGGCCTCGGTGTGTCTCCAATTTCTTCCTTCTGCACTCCCCTTGTCTGCCTTGCTTGCATCAGCCAAACTGGCCTCTTTCTGTCCCTTGAACAGTTTCTTTTCTTTCTTTGGATCTTTACACTGGCTGAATGTCCTCTAGAACTTCCCAGAAACTACCCCAGTGCCTTTTCAGAGGGGCTTTCCTTGACTACCCAGGCTCATGAAGCAGCCCCTAACACCGCTTCTAGTCATCGTCTACCTGTTACCCTGCCTTATTTTCTCTAGAGCTAGTCTCTATATGTGAAATTATCATATTTATCCATTTAATTATTTATTAGCTATCTTCCTATTTTAGAATGTAAGCTGCATTTGGGCAGACTCTGTTTTTTCAAATCTGAGTCCTTAGCACCTAGCTCCGTGCCTGGTTTATGGTCTGGTGGTAGGTACCTGGTAACCAATGTGGAACTAACTCCTCTCCCTGTCCTTCACTCACACTTATATCACAGTAGCTCAGCTTTTGTATTTTGAGCTACAGTGTGAGGTTTTGTTTATGGAAAATTTTCTTGGTTGACAGAAGTTTGGAGATAACTTTCTTAGAGGATAAGGATTTATTGTAAGGATATGTAGAGGCAAAGATTTTAATTTGATGTTTCTGTTAGAGTGTTTCATCTCATTCATAATGTATTGGTTATATGGTTCCTAAATTTTTTAACCTAAAGTGCTGGAATTACAGGCTGAATATAGCATAGTGATTTTAAACATTTAAGGCATCGCTACATGCTGAATTATATGCTATAGATTGTTTTATCCTATAATTAGGAAGATTATGAGATTGTATCATCTTATATTTACCCCTTTAAAAGAATGCTTTCTGAATTGCAAGCCAAAGCATTTGTATAGCCTTGTTATGTCAATATTTATGTTTCAGGTGTATTATTCATGCATACAAATTTGTGTTCCCCTTGATCTATATGTGTGTACATACTATTTGTGTTCTCTTGTTTCCTGTTGAATTGTAAACATCTAGTTTATGACCTCTGTGCTTCTTTTTTAACTCCTCACTGTGTTGGTACTCTGGTGTGTACCAGGTTGCTGCTCCCTAAGTATTAGTTGATTTTGTGACATCTGTCCTAGGATAATTTTAGTATTTTAATTTTTGACTACTTTGTTGACTAGAAACGCATCTCAATTGTGTTTTCAGTTATTGCTTTCTACATTTTAACTATTAAATAAGAAGAGATTGCCTTTAGTTTTTGCTATATATTTATTCACGTTATATTATTGGGTGTGTAAAGTTTTATAACCGTTGCTTTCATTGTAGACTATATATTTTTGAAAATAGAAATATTTGTTATTATATTTACATGTTTTGCCTTGAAATGCTGATTAAATTTAGGAACTCTTCCCTTTTTTGTCTTTTTTGATAGATCCTTACTCATCCTTTTATTTTTTATTTTTGAGTTGGAGTTTCATTCAGTCGCCCAGGCTGCAGTGCAGTAGCATGCTCACAGCCACCCCAGTGTCGACCTGCTGGGCTCTGGTGATCCTTCTGCCTCAGCCTTCCAAGTAGCCAGAAGTATAGGCACATGCTACCATGCCTGGCTAATTTTCTATTTATTGTAGAGATGAGATCTTGCCAAGTTGCCCGGACTGGTCTCAAACCCGCGGACTCAGGCAATCCACTTGCCTCCGCCTCCCAAAGTGCTAGAATTACAGGCTGAACCACCAAGCCTGGCCCATCCTTTTATTTTTAACCTTTTTATTTTATGTGTATTTCTAGTTAGTTTGGCCTGCTGTCTTTGTATAACAGCTTATTCCCATTTAGCAAATATTATGTTCTTTTACATTTGTTTCTAAAGCACTTATCTTCTAACTTTAAAAAATAGCTTTTTAAAAAAAAGGAAAGCAGTGGATTTCATGCCTCTGGACATTTGCTCTCTTGTGTCTTGTGGAATGTTTTCATTAGTGCCACATTTTCAGGGCTTTCTTTAAGGAAAGTTCTAAATGTCTAAAGTTCAACAAAGGGGCCTGCCCAGACTTTCGGAGAAAAAACACAGCAGAGCAATCAGGTTAATGATGGCATAGTTTAGGGACCATAGTATCATCTACCTCTTCCAACGTTAAGTTGTAAACCAGAATGGACACAGCTAAGATTACTTATTTCTATCTCCTGCCCATAGGTTGTGATGTTCTTTAATGTATCAAAATTTAAGCAGGGATATATGAATTAGTCAGCTTTTGCTAAATTATGATGCGGTAACAGCCTTCAGATCTCAGTAATTTATAACAACAGAAGTTTATTTCTCATGTTAATGTTTCTATGGGAGCCAGGCATGGTGGCTCATGCCTGTAATTCCAGCACTTTGGGAGGCTGAGGCAGGCAGGTTGCTTGAGCCCAGTCTGGGCAACATAGTGAAACTCCGTCTCTACGAAAAAAAAAAAAATCAAAAAATTAGCTGGGCGTGTTGATGCACACCTGTAGTCCCAGCTACTTGGGATACTGAGGTGGAAGGATCACCTGAGCCCAGGAAGTCAAGGCTGCCCTGAGCCATGATTGTGCCTTTGCATTTTAGCCTGGGCGACAGAGTGAGACCCCAACCCAACTCAGAAAAAAAAAAAAAAGTTCCTATGGGCTTCATTCCAGAACTCAGGAGGAAAGAGTGGAAAGAGCAATGGCAGAATCTCAAAAGCCACGTACACCTTTTCTACTGATACTTCATGGG
This sequence comes from Tarsius wallacei, assembly GCA_963574415.1. NCBI lineage: Eukaryota > Metazoa > Chordata > Mammalia > Primates > Tarsiidae > Tarsius > Tarsius wallacei. The sequence goes on along the minus strand of CAUYQG010276706.1, from coordinate 10,378 downwards.
CCAAAAGCAAGTTACCTGGTCATTCACAGCCTCAAGGGACAAGAAGTATCCTCCCTCCCCTGCAGAAATGGGCAGGTAGGGAAGGATCTGACAAGGGAAGAGCAGCAAATATTTTGATAGTACTATCTAGTGCAGTATATATTTGGATGTAGTGGCATAAAATTTCCTAGGTCTTTTGAGGAGTATTCTGGGGAAGAGGTTGGGGCAGGAGGGTTTGGCAACCTGCAGCCAGTGCTGAGAATGAGAATTTACTACGTCTTTGTTACCATTTTTAGGATCTCTGCAGACAGTGGATCTAATACATGGAAGCTGCTTAATAAAAGTTTGTTGAATTAGTGAACAAAGATTTCTAACAATAGCAAGAAAGTAAACTGATTCTTTTTGTGATATTTGGTAACTTTCACAGCTTAGCTTGGAGTGGTTTAATAGATGAGTTCCTGTAATATTATATAGAAAATGAAAAGTGCGTTTTTGGAGGGGCATTTTGTGATATGAAAAAATAGTGTGCTGTTTTAAAAAAATGACATATTCATTACAGAAAATTTGAAAAATGTGTTAAATATAAGCAAGGTTAAGATTGTGTTCTCAGGGTGGGCTCAGTGGCTCAACCTGTAATCCCAGCACTTTGGGAGGCTGAGGTAAGTGGATTTCCTGAACCTGTGGATTGGAGTCCAGCCTGGGCAACTTGGCGAGCCCTGGTCTCCACAATAAACAAAAAATTAACTAGGCATGGTAGCGAGCACCTGTAGTTCTGGCAACTTGGAAGACTGAGGTGGAAGGATTACCAGAGCCCAGTGGGTCGACGCTGGGGTGGCCGTGAGCATGCCATTGCATTCCAGCCTGGACGACAGAGTGAGACTCCAAAAAAAAAGATTGTGTTCTCTCTTGCTACTCAGGACAAATATTAGTGTTTTATTATATACTTGTATATTTCCTTTTCTTTCTTTTTTTCCTTCCATATAATTTTGAACACTGTCCATGTTTATCATTACATTGGGATCCTAAGTTTTATATCTTTTTTGTAGTATCTATTGCTTAACTAACTATATTGCAAATCACCAGTTGTAAGGGCCATAGATGAAATAAGTATATATAAGATTTGACTTTCCCCTGTTCTTTCTCTCTTCCCAACTTTCCCTTCCATAGAACTATTCACTTAGTCAAAAAATTACAATCTCTTCCTATATTCCCTTCCTCAATGTGGCAAGGATGAAGGGAATCAGAATGATGAAAGGTAGACAGTTGGTGTGAAAAACAAGGAACCTTGGAGACATTCAGACTGGATAATCAGTTCCTGGGGAATCTAGCTCTAACTCTGCTTTTTTCTTTTTCTTCTTTTATTAGAAGTCACTGTTTTTCATATCCTCGAATTTCTGCAGTATTTTGAATGATCTAAAAGTCAAGAACTTGACAATAAGTTTATTTTAGTCCTACTATCTTTTTGTGATGATGTACTAGATAAACTTCATGTGAATCATTCAAGAACCAAGCCCCTGCTTGAACCTGTCTGTTGAGGATCCTGTTTATCAAAGGTTGAAGCATTTTTAGCTAGCAGCTGATCTTTTGTGTAAGCAAGCCATTGTACAGTTCTCCATGCCTTGTTCTTTTGCATCATTAATCATCTTTTCTCTAAGTCTTAGAAACATGGCTGAATCTTGAGTCATCTGGCTCTTCACAGTGCTGAACATCCACCCTGCTGAGGTGAATGTGTGAAATGCTTGTTGTTTTTAGTATAGGTCTGTAAACTGGTTTGCCTTTTATAATGAACAGGTTGAATTCCTTGTAAATATGTTATTAAAAGCTACCTTTTGTGTCAATTTTACAGAGATGTGCTAGGGTTATGGAAGACATGACTAACCAAACTATTAACCTTCTTTGAATAACCCCTATACTTAATGCAATTTCCAAATATTTCCAAATATTAAATATAGTCAGGGAGCTCAGTGACTGTGTTCATTTGAGTTTTGATGAATTTCTGTCTTAATTATAGTTGTTATTTGTTTTAGAAATATTCATGCTGCCAAATAAGTTAATAATGTGTGCAGAATGACAGCTTAACTAACATGCATGCTTGCTGTTGAAGCAGATGCCCCTAAGTAAAGCTACCATCAAAGAGTAGAAAGGGGAAGAAAGGAGGCGAATGAACCCCCCGGTGTAACATCTGTTAGAGACTAGTGCGAGCCCTGCAAGTTAGTCTTTGTTTTCTATCCAAGGTTTTATTTTCATTTTTCCTGTTCTAGCAAAGCCTTTTGAGTAATTCTGTATGAGTGCCTTTAACTTCTTAAAGAAATATAATTCAGTAATAACTGAGTTTCCATATGACTACTTACCTAATCCACCATGCATCTCCTTTAAAAAAAGTGTCCATTATTAAGGTTAACTCACAGGTCAGACATTAATCTTGATTGTCAAGTGTCTCAGATCATTTCTGGAGACTAAATTGATGGTACTCATCTGAGTACTGACTCTGACTTTTTGTTAAGGGTTTGATTTCTTTTGTGCTGTAATTCTTAGCAGGATCCAAAATAATGAAAATTTTAAAATGTGGAGTAGCATGATTTATGAGAATATTTATTAAGATTAAGGTAATATGTTTAAAATTTACTTTAAGGTTACCCTGTAGAAACTGATATAAGGAATAGTTAAAAGCTTGTTAAGCTTTATTTAAAGCCTGGATTTGGGATAGAGACAATTTTCCTAGGGTACCTGTAATTTCCTTTAATTATTTCAGAAAAAGTGTCTGTTATCAGGATGAAGAAAAAAAATGACCAGTTTTTAAATCAGGTTTAATTGCAATGACATATAAGGGAGAAAACATATTAATCTAGAGACAGGTAAATTTCCTAATTCAGCCTTTTCCTCTTGTGTGGACAAAGTTGTTTTATAAGTTATAGCAAGTTTTATAACAAGTTTTAATTGCTTTATAACTTTAAAGAATTTAAGAAATTAAATTGCTGTGTTATCGTCTTTTTGAATTCTTGGTTAAGTAACTCAGAGAAATTGGCAAGTGAAGAGGCATTTACTTTCTAAAACTGACTTTCTTCTGTCTTTCTCTGTTTAACCTTGTATTATGAAAAATGCCAACATTTAAAAATTCCAACACCTACAAAAGAAAGGGGAGTATCCATTACCCAGCTTGAGTAACTCTTAGCTCTTGGCAAATCTTGTTTCATTTATCTTACCACTCCCCACTCCAGATTATTTTGAAGCAAATTCTAGACATCAATTCCTCTTATTAAAGCAAATTTGATAGTGACAGTAGAAACCATTTATCCTATTGGCATTAGACAAGCGCTGAAGGCTGAATAAAATTTTAAGGGGGCAGTCTCTGCATTGAAGAGCTTATGTTTTAAGAAAGGAGCTTATATATTCACTGGATACTCAGTGTTCAGGGAATCAGAAACTTTCTTCAAATTTCTCTTGTCTTTTAAATAGGGACTATTTGTAAAGTCCTTATCTGTTGGAAATTCCTGTAGCAAGTTCAGGTTTAGTCATTCTGTACTACTTTGGCGGTGTCTTATCTAAATAGTATTGAAGGGAAAGAATTATTTCACCAAGAATTGGCTTTGAAAAGAGTTAGATATGTTGAGTATATTTAGGAAGTACCCCAATGCTGTAATAATATACCAGCTTTTAAAGGTATCGTATAATAGCTCTTAAAAAATACAAACAAATCACTTAAAGGTGATCTTTATTCCTAGCCGTCAATGGGACAAATTAATTCTTTTTTGAGTCAAAATAAAATAAAAAAAAATTTTTTTTCAAGTACTTGAGATCTGCAAGTATTGCTGGACTCATTCTTTGTTGTTAAACCTATTAGTTTCCCAGGCCAATGTGTCTTTTTGTATACTTTAACCTTGCACTTTAAACTGAATTCCTTTTGTCCTTTGAAGGAGGCATAAAGCTGTCAGTTCCTGTTGGTGAGTGTGGGAAATAGAGTTTTCACTCTTCTCTGTAATTTCTACATTTTAAGTGGCTTTAATGATAATCATTATAACGGGTTTCTCAATTTTATTTGTAAAAAAAGTAGATTCATCAGACTGAATAGAATACTTGAAGTGTTTTCCTTCTAAAGTGAAAGCTGATTTTGCCACACTTGTTCATTGTTAGAGTTTAGTTCTTAAACATTGAAAGCTGTGGGGTACATTCTTGTATTTTATTTTATTACAATTTAAAGGGTAATTGGTGACTTGGCTGTAAGGTATGCTTGAAAGTGCTGAACTGAGCTAGATCAGGACTCTCACTAGTGATGTGATTAAATACGTTTCTACTTTTCTTCAGTAGTCCAACAAAAGTAATTATATTTATATTCTACATATTTCATAGGAATATTGCTTAGAATGACTGTAATTAGATTTTTTTAAATTCCAAAAATATTTAAGCTTTTCACAGATAGGTGCTGTATAAAAAAGCAAGGTGTTATGTTCTCATTTTTCTCAATTTGAGTTTTTGGCACTAGAGATATATATTGCTTTTTCTCTTGTCCTGGTAGATATTCTGATAAATGTTTTGAAATGTGTTCTCTTAACGTTTTTCATAACATGCTATTCTTATGTCCTATTTTTAGTATACAGTTATGAACCTGGATAGATGGGTAAGTTAGTGGCAAGGTAATTGAACTGTGCTAAGTACTTGCCTGTGTACCCTTCTGGCCTCTCCACTTGCAGGGTAGAATTACTGTTTACAGTGACACATTTCACTGTCTGTGACTGGGCAGTCTGAATCAGTTAGCCTGTTGCCTGGCTTTCTTGAGCTCATTTTTGTCTGTTTTTCCCCACCTCCATTTTGTATCTTAAATTTCAAAATGGATGATTTACTGTTCTAACTACTTCAGGGAAGATTAGTGCTGTCTAATAGTCATAATGAGATTCTTCATGTTGTGTGGCATAAATTAGGGTGTCATAGAACAGGTTTGAGATTAGAGCTGTGGCACCAGACTCCCCAGTTTTTCTGGGCTCCTGTTATGTGTTAGTTTTCTTTTTCTGGTTTGGATTGTTTTGTTTTGTTTTTGAGTTGGTGTCTCATTCTGTTTCCCAGGCTGGAGTGCAGTAGCATGCTCACAGTCACCGCAGCCTCAACCTGCTGGGCTCAGGCGATCCTTCCGCCTCAGCCTTCCAAGTAGCTGGAACTACAGGCACTCACCACCATGCCCAGCTAATTTTTTGATTTATTGTAGAGATGAGGTCTTGCCATGCTGCCCAGGCTGGTCTTGAACCTTTGGGCTCAGGTAAATCCTCTTGCATCTGCCTCCCAAAATACTGGGATTACAGGCATGAGCCACCACGCCTGACCTGTTTTGTTAATGGCCAAAATGGTTGATTTTTTTCAACACAGTTTGGATATGCTTCATATCTATTTTGCAGAATAGTCATTTTCTTTTGGTTAACCTTATAGCTATTAGTTAAAATTTTCCAGCCTCATGGGGATATTAGGCATGAGCTTTTCATATAATCAAACCATCTGTGATGTAATTGGATTTTGATGTTTCTAATGTATTGAACTTGAAGGCCTAAGGATTTAGAGTGGTAGTTTTTTAGGGAACAGGACTCCTCTTTCTCTCAGGAGGTCTCTTTATGTTACATTGACCTACTCAATAGGCTGTTAAGTTTGGAAATGAATCTGCAAATGAGATGCCTTACTCAGGGCAGCATTCCAAATATATAGGTTGGGACAGATGTTAGTGGATTCTAAAATGTTTAACAGTGGCCCACGTTATGTCATACAATTTGAATGGGCAGCCATTGACAACCACCTTGCTTTCAAAATATCCTTAAGGAATACCATGCTTTGATATTGAGTAAATAAAATAAACAAGAACACCTCTGATATTAACCTGAATTTGTTTGATTTTGGGGCTAAATAAATGAAGACTTTCTAAGAAGAACTTACGCTGTGTGCAGATAAAGAGAACCTCCTAAGAAATTTGATTATTGCTTTCAAAATAGCAGATTTCTAGATTATGATTGTATAGTTTATCTAAAATAAAAGCTGTCTTGCCTATGTTAGACTATAAAGTTTTAAAAAGTCATCAGTTTTAATTTTTTTCCTTGAAAAGACATATGTTTAGGCATCAGCTTTATCTGTTGAACTGTATTTTACATATTTCTGTCAGAAGTCCAGATAACTAACTTGAAAATTATATGCTAATATAATACCATGAAGTTTAGGAAACTAGGGACTTATTTCTGCTGTATTCCTTGGAACATATTTGAGATCAAAATCAACTTTTAAAATCATTATTTATTTTTTGCTTTTGTGTTTGTTTCTTTGGAGAATTAAAATTGATTCCCAGATATTTGTAGGACTACTCTATAGTGGGAAACTGAATGAGAAAAGACTTTTTGTTTAGTTTTCATATGAGTAGGGACTAAGTGACCACTGAAGGTGGAAGGGTAATCACGGGGTTTACTGAGTACTTCATTCATTCTAAAACACATTCATTCAATATACTTGGTTTATGTGCCTTTTATTGGCCATACCATGTCAGATTCTCGGAATGTAAAGTCAAGTACTTGCTTTTAAGGGACCATAGTCTTGTCTGAGAAACAAACAGTGAACATCTGTTTACAGTGAATGTAGTCCTAGGCTTAGAGTATACAAAGGAAACAATAGAGGAAATCCACTGAAACCATTCTAGGGTCCAAGTAGGATGTCTTGTCCAAGTTTAGAATGGCAGGAAGAGGGAAGACAGAGAGGCAGCATGGGCAGTGTGCTACAAAGGATAAATTCAGTTCTTCTCTGAGAATAATTCATCAGCCCATAGTTACCAATCTGTAGAAGTCATACAGGAAATCAGATGTTTAGGACTGGCTAATGGTGACATGCTAATTTTGAATATTTCTCCCTGGTGTGTTTCTTTAAACTGCTGATTTTTTTTCCTTTTTAATTCTGAATTTGTTGACAGGCAATGTCTATAGTCTCTTGACAATTATGTAATATGTTTCTGTTTAGGTTTTAAGCTGCCGCCTCCCCAAATCCAGCTTCTGTGCTTTCTCATTTATTATTATTATTATTGGTTGTTTTAGAGACAGGGTCTTGCTCTGTTGCCCAGGCTGGAGTGCAGTGGCACAATCATAGTTTACTGCAACCTTAAACTCCTGAACTCAAGCAATCCTCCTTCCTCAGCCTCCTGAGTCGCGGGATTATAGGTGCGCACCACCATGCCTGGCTAATTTTTTATTTTGTAGAGTTGGGATCTCACTGTGTTGCTCAGGCTGATCTTGAATGCTTGGCCTCAAGCAATCCTCCTGCCTTGGCCTCCCACAGTGCTGGGATCACAGGCATGAACCACTACGTCTGAGGGAGGATTCTAAAAGATAAATCTGATCCTGGCATATTCCTGTTCAAAATCTTTCAGTGGCTCCCTCACCCCAGTGGGCCTGTGGGCCATGGTTTTGTCCCATCGCCACTCTTACATCCTTGACCTTGGGATGGTTTCATTCCTCCTGAGTGTTCACCCTCTACCTACAAAGCAATTCTGTGAACATCTTTTCATCCTCCATGGTCTGTCTGGTCATTGGTGGCCTTTCCTTCATGCTCAGTTCATCAGTTTCTCTTCTCTGTTGCCTTTGTACTTTGACCTGTTCTCCATTGTTGTATGAAACACACTATGTCAGAATTCTTTGTTTATTTTCTGTTCTAAACGTGAGCTTTTTGAGGTAGGACCTGTGTCTTTGTGTCTTTATGATCATTATGATAACTATTATGTAATAAACAGTCAATAATTAATTTAAGCTGAACAGTGTAACACTTAAACATTCATTTTATTACATTTACTAGATGATAATTGTGACTGAACAAAAGCAAACATTTTTGAGCTTTTTACTCTGCATAAGACACTGTTTCAGGTGTTTTACTTATGTTAAAACTCATTTAATTATCCTTGTTGAAAAGTCACTTTGTTTGGCAGTTATAGAGGCAGTAGGGAAGAAAAATTATCCTATCCAGAAGTGGTGATGCATGTCTGAAGTCTTACCTACCTAGGAGACTGAGGTGGGAGGATCACTTGAGCCCAGGAGTTTGAGGCTGCAGTGAACTATGATTGTGCCATTGTACTCCAGCCTAGGTGACAGAGCAAGACCTCATTTCTTTTTTTAAAAATTATTCTTATGATTGTTAAAAATGTAAGGAATACTTTATTCAAAGCTCCTGCAATAGCAGGGAGAATCAGACTCAACTCTGAATACAGCAAGGACAAGTGGGGATTTATAACCAAGTAGAGTATGGTCAGTGGGTGGAAAATTGCTAAAAGACGTCAAAGGGTACAGAGATTCTTGTAAAACTGTCTTAGTCTGCTTGGGCTCTGTAACAAAATACTGTAGACTGGGTGCCTTAAACAATGAAAATTTATTTTTCACAGTTCTAGAGGCTGAGAAGTCCCAGATCAAGGTGCCAGCAGATTCACTTTCTGGTGAGGGCCCTTTTCCTGGTTCGCAAACGGCCACCTTCTTTTATCTTCACATGGCAGAAAGGGAGATATCTCTCTGATGTCTGTTCTTTTTCTTTTTTTGAGTCAGGATCTCACTCTGTCACCCAGGCTGGAATGCAGTGGCATGATCACAGCTTACCTCAGCCTCAACATCCTGGGCTCAGGTGATTCTTCCACCTTGGCCTCCTGAGTAGCTGGGACTACAGGCATGCACCATCATGCTCAGCTCATTTTAAAATTTTTTTTAGAGATGAGGTCTCACTATGTTGCCTAGGCTGGTCTTGAACTCCTGGGCTCAAGCAGTCCTCCCACCTCTACCTCCCAAAGTGCTAGGATTACAGGCATGAGCCCCTGCACCTGGCCAAGGTATCTGTTCTTATAAGGACACTGATCCTATTTATGGAAGCTCCACTCTTATGACCTGATTACTTCCCAAAGGCCCAGTCTCTACATACTTTATCACCTTGGAGGTTAGTTCTTCAACATCTATATCTTTGGGAGATACAGTCATTCAGTCTGTAGCACTGATCTAATAGGATTCTTTCTGAAGGCAAGCCAAGAACTTATACATCAAAAATGAGGAGTGAGGAACTTAATCAGATACCAAAAATTTTCAGTTATTAAGGATGGGGTTGTTCTCCCTAAGCTGACTTAACAAGATTCTTTGTAAAACTGAGCTAGGCAGGTAGAAGACAGGAGGGGCATGGAGGAGATTGAGGCTTCGTCAAGAAGAGGACTCCTAGGAACCTGACAGAAGTTTGGTCAGACAAGAAGTCTTTGTCATTGTTAGGAGCCTTTTGAGTTAGGTACTGTTAATACTTGAATTTTATGAACAAAGAATCTAAAGCTTAGAAAGGGGCTAAGCAACTCATACACAGTCCACGTGGGCCAGTGAGTACCCAAGCTGGATGCTTGCTGGAAGGCTTTCCTTCCGGTGACTACCTTCTGGCTTGTGTCCTGCCTGTGAATTGCTCAATTAATTGTTGCTAACCTACTGTGAGGATCAATAGGAGTTTGTCTCTGTTTTAGAATGACTTGTGGTCTTGCTGCTGTCAATACTGTGAAGAAGCCTGTGGTTTCCACTGGAGCAATATTCTTAAGTTACAATACAGGGTAACATTTGAATGTTAGCAGCAGCCTTATTGAAATTTAAAATAGATGATGTAAGTATCTAATCTATATACATTTCTATTTTCTTTAAGTATTTATCAGAATAACATTTTTTCAGTCATATTTCTGGATCTCATTCATTAACAATAGTCACAGAAGAAAGGAAGGAAATATAAAAATTAGGATTTCAGATGTTCTGAACATAGGAGGTAATTTAAAATATTAATCAACAATCCATTTCTGTGAAAAGCTTTTCAAATATAGGTGAGTTACCCTATAAACTTTATGATTCAGTAGTTTTCTAAATAGTAATAAGTTACTATGACCATTTTTGTGTGATTTTACTCAATTTTCTTAGAAAAATAAAAATTAAAACAAATAGCTTATATAACTGCTGTTCTTTTATGCTTCTGTGATCTTCAGTAAAAGGAAGACCACTTTACACAAAGATAATCTTTCTTTGCTAGCAAGGAATTCTGGAGGCTGCCCTTGACTGCTGGGGTCTGGTCTTCTGTACAGCATCTCTTACATTCCCCCTTTCCATTTATGATCCTGCAGTTCAGAACTAGTCCTTGGATGCATTTTATATTTTAATATAGTGCTTTGTTCATGCCATTAATGCTGTTCTTTAGCCTAGAATGCTGTTCCTGCTTTAATCTGTATAGTGCTCCTAATTTAAATCATTCACACTGCTATTCATTTTTTGAGTTGGAATCTCACTCTGTCGCCCAGACTGGAGTGCAGTGGCCGCTCCCGGCCACCGCAGCCTCAACCTGCTGGGCTCCGGCGATCCTTCCGCCTCAGCCTTCCAGGTAGCTGGATTCAGGTGCGCGCTACCAT
>CAUYQG010276703.1:0-16877 GCA_963574415.1 Tarsius wallacei | reverse complement strand
TCTTTGAATTTAATGTATTAATGTCTTTTACCAGCTTTGGAAAATTGTTGGTCACTACATATTTATGGGTTTTTTTTGTTTTTTTGTTTTGAGTTGGAGTCTTACTGTCACCCAGACTGGAGTGCAGTGGCCGCTCCCGGCCACCGCAGCCTCGACCTGCTGGGCTCTGGCGATCCTTCCACCTCAGCCTTCCAAGTAGCTGGAACTACAGGCGTGCACTACCACGCCCGGCTGATTTTTTTTTTATTTATTGTAGAGATGAGGTCTTGCCAAGTTGCCCAGGCGGGTCTTGAACCCGTGGGCTCAGGCAATCCACTCACCTCAGCCTGCCGGCTGTTCACGTATTTTATGGGCCCATCTGGTGCTTTGAATGACAATGATTCGTGGCCTTGGTCACTTCTCCCTGGTTTTGTGTGTGTGTGCTAAAGACATAACATTTGCCGTTTAGCCATTTTTAAGTATATAGTTTAGTGGCACTGAGTACATTCACAGTGTTGTGCAGCTGTTATCACCACCCGTCTCCAGAAGTTTCCACCTTCCTAAACACTCTGTCCCTGTCCCCTTCCCAGTCCCGGCAACCCCATTCTACTTTCTGTCTCTACGCATTGAATGTTTCTAGGAACTTCCTGTCAATGGAATCATGCAGGATCTGACCTGGCGTAATGTCCTCCAGGTTTATCCTTGTCCTCGCATGTGTCAGAATTTCCTTCTTTCTTAAGGCTGAATAGTAGTCCACTCTGTGTGTATATGACATTTTGCTTATTCATTCATCTGTCAGTGAACACATGGGCTGCTTCCCTGTTTTGGCTAGTGTGAATGATGCTGCTGTGAACTTGGGTGTGTAGATACCTCTGAGTCCCTGATTTAAATTTTTTGGGTATATATTCCATAGTGCAATTGCTGGATCATAGGACAATTCTAGGTTTAATTTCTTGGGAGCTGCTATACAGTTTTCCACAGTAGCTGTGCCATCTCACATTTCCATCAACAATGTACAAGGGCTTCACTACATCCTTGCAACACTAGTTATTTTCTGGTTTCTGGATAGTAATCATCCTAATCTGTATGAAGTGGTATCTCACTGTGGTTTTGATTTGCATCTGCCACAATGACTGGTGATGTTCAGAATCATTTTATGTGCTCATTGGCCGTCTGTATGTCTTTTTGAAGAAATGTCTGTTCTGGTCCTTTGTCTATTTTTAAGTCAGACTGTGTTTTGTTGGTGGGTTATGGGGCTCTTTCATATATTCTGGATGGTGATTCCTTCTCAGATACAGGACTTGCAGAGATCTTCTTCCATTCCACAGGATACCTTTCACTCTGTTGATTGTATCCTTTGATGCACAGACATTTTAATTTTGATGAGGTACCATTTGATGAGCTACTATTATTTCCTTTGTTGCCTGCATTTTTGGTTTCGTATCCAAGAAATCATTACCACATCCAGTGTTGTGAAGCTTTCCCCCTATGTTTTTTTCTAAGAGTTTTGTTGTTTTATTAGGCCTTATGATTACGTCTTTGATCTATCTTGGGTTAATTTTTGTATCTGGTGTTAGGTAGGAGTCTACCTTTTCTTTTGCGTGTGGAAAAATGCCTTGTCTTTTAACACTTTCACCATTTATTGCATCCACTGTGTGCATGATAAAATCTCACTAAGTTGAATCGGATGTGAGACTAAACGTTGCAAGCCTGTAGGTGACTCTAGGGAGCAACAGAGAGTGGGAGGTTTAGTTGTGTCTGCGCAGTCTGTGATGAAGGCAGGGGCGTGAATAAGTGCTGGAGATTTGCTGTCAGTATCATAGCCTTACCCTACAGGCTGAGACGAAAGACACATTGAGGAGATCAGTGAGACTGTGAGTAAAAGCCCATTAAAAAATATATCGTCATTATCTGTGGTGGAATATATGCCATCTGGAGAATGTTGCAAACTGTAGCCGTGATAAACAGTGAAAGCACTTTCTGAGCGGTTTTGATGTGACCCATTTTGGGTATTTTTTAGCTTAGTAATTGTTATTACCTAGTTGGGTTGGCACACTTTTTCTGCAAAGAACCACATGGAAAATAATTCAGGTTTTTTGGGCAACATGTGGTCGCTGCCACTGCCCCCTCTTCCTCCCTCCTTTCCTCCCTCTTCTTTCTCCTCCTTCTTTCCTCCTTCCCTCCACCTCCTCCTCTGTCCTCCTCCCTCTCTTCTCTCTTGCTTCCTTCTCCTCTGCCTTCTGACCTTTAGACCGCTAAACACTGTCCTTTGCTTGGTCCATGGTTGACAGATGCTGACTGAAATCATCTGAGGGTAATTGGGCACACGTCTTAGTGCAGGTGCTTCTGTGGGGACGGCCATGCTGTTTCGATTTGCACATGTTCTCCTCTCCCATAATGTCTCATCCTTCAGCAATGGGGAGTTAATGGGGAAAGAACTGCTTTGGGTGCGTGTCCTTTCAGTGACCGTCTGCTCATGTACAATGACAGTCATTGCTTGTCTTTGTTCCTAAGCACACGGCCAGCAAAGACCCCAGAGAGGTTCGAGGAGCTAGAGATCGTAAGGAACTGAAAGACGAGACCGACAAAGACATCTCCGACTTCGGACGGCAGCAGCTTTCACCCCCCTTCCCATCCCTTCACCAGTCGCTACCTCAGAGCCAGTGCTACGTGGCCACCACAAAATCACAGACAGGTAAAGGGAGTTGCAGCAATGGTCTTTGCTCTCTGAATGTCTGTTTTGAGCCCGCCCCTTGCCAGTGGGAGGTGTGTGTGGCTGCATGTGCCTGTGCTGCTCTAGATGAGTGACTGTTGAGGTTGGATGCCCTGCTGTGCTCATTGGTATCCCTGAGGAGGCACACCTGGCCTTGTTCGAAAGACCTCATCTGACACCTGCGTGGGTTTCCTGGCTCGTTTGTGAGGGTGAGGGGTGCCTCAGGATGCCCTTGCCTTCCCCTCGGCAGCCTCTGGGATGGGTGCGTCCGGGGTGAATCCCTCTGGCACAGGCCAGTTTTGATTGTGAGTTGGGCAGGGGTCTTCCTGTGAGGCCTTGGTGGTTGTCGAAGGAGGGCTCGCAGACACATGCTGAGGACGCAGGTCAGGGTCAGCCAGGTGTTGAAAGGCTTCACTTGGGAGGATCACCTGGCCCCAGGTGCATGTCTTTTCTTGAACTTTTAAAACACTTTTTATTTTAAAGTAATTTCAGACTTCTAGCAAAGCGCAAAAGTCTGACGTGCCTTTCACTTATTTTACCATATGGCACAATTATGCACACCCCCCCCCATAGCTTTTTTTTCTTAGAGTGGTCTTAAGTTGCAAGTTTGTAGACATTGTATCTTTTTGCCACTAAATGCTTTAATGTTATTTCCTAAAAATAACTGTAATGTCCCTAAAAATAAAGACATTCTCTTAGATAGCTTCAGTGCGGGTTTCAAAATGAGGAAGCTACCTTTGCTGTGATACCGTTGTCTGATCTTAGTACCTGGTTCAACTTTTCCAGTTACCCTGTCCTTCAGAGTCAAAGAAAAGTAAGGTCCGGTCCTGGATCCCAGCATCACCTGACTGTGTCTCTGGCTACTCTCCTTGAATCTGAAACGTTCTCTGCCTTCTCTGTCTGTGTTTACCTTGGCATTTGAGGAGTGCAGGCAGGTGTTTGTAGAAGGGGCCTGGTATGAGTTTGCCCAGTGTTTTCTAGGATCGGCACAGGCGACTGCCTGCCTTGTGTCCTTGTGAGCTGTGTTTTGGTGGCCTCGCGTGCTCTTTGGCCTGCGGAGTCTGTAGGTCCCTTCGTTGTAGCCACTGCTCCCCACATTGCAGCAGCATGTCTTGGACACCCTGAGGCTCTGCAGGTGCCTCTCATCACATCCTGCTGGGGCTTCAGCAGCTGCCAGGACTGCCTGTGGGCACCAAATGGTGGCTTGTGACTTTAGCCCTCTCTGCTGATGACCTCCGTTTCTGCAGTGAAGAGGTGCTTCACCTTCCATCCATTCCCCCAGCTGTCTGTCTGTCTGTCTGTTCTTTTTTCTTTTTTTTTTTTTGAGTTGGGGTCTCACTCTGTCGCCCAGACTGGAGTGCAGTGGCCGCTCCCGGACACCGCAGCCTTGACCTGCTGGGCTCCGGCGATCCCTCAGCCTCAGCCTTCCAAGTAGCTGGAACTACAGGCGCGCGCTACCACGCCCGGCTAATTTTTTTTTTTTTTATTGTAGAGATGAAGTCTCGCCAAGTTGCCCAGGCAGGTCTTGAACCCACGGGCTCAGGCAATCCACTCACCTCAACCTCCCAAGGTATGGGATTACAGGCTGAGCCACCGAGCCTGGCTTAAATGTATTGCTTTTTATTTATTTATTTATTTATTTATTTTTTGAGTTGGAGTCTCACTCTGTCACCCAGACTGGAGTGTAGCGGCCACTCCCGGCCACCGCAGCCTCGACCTGCTGGGGCTCCAGCGATCCTTCCGCCTCAGCCTTCCAAGTAGCTGGAACTACAGGCGCATGCTACCACGCCGGCTAATTTTTTGATTGATTGTAGAGACGAGGTCTCGCCAGGTTGCCCGGGCGGGTCATGAACCCACGGGCTCAGGCAATCCACTCACCCCAGCCTCCCAAGGCATGGGATTACAGGCTGAGCCACTGAGCCCGGCTTGTCTGTCTGTTGTTAAGTAGTGAGTTATGGACTCTCAGTTTGAGTCTCTGGGCTACAGTCCATTACCATCATTATTTTGTTGCTCAGATTGGCTCACTCAGGTTTGACCAGTGGGTCCCTTTAGGCTGCTCCTGAGTTTCGGGAGGTGACCTCATCTCTTCCTGAAGGCGGTCAGGCTTGACTGGGCGGTCCAGCTCCTCCTGTTCTGTCCCCTCCCGGTCCTGGAACTGACTGTTTCTCCAGGGAGCCCTGGCTCTTTTAATCGGAAGTTAGAAAACAAGATCAGTTGTCACCTATCCCTGCCCCTTAACTCAATTTTATGGCTTTTTGACTCAGTGTTTTTTCAAACCTTTTCTTCAAAACTGTGACTCTTTGAATTTTATTTGCTTCAAAGAGTTAAACTTGGTATTTTGCAAAGCAATGCAGTCACACTCCTGGAAGGACTGGTGAGGAATGTCAGAAGTCGCTGTGCGTTAGAATGTTAAGATGTCCCCGTTTTAGTTCTCTTATTTCATCATCTTCTAACAAGAACTTTCTAAAATAAAGTACCGACTGTCTTTAGCAACTACCAGCTTATCCTTCTGCAAACTTCCTTTCTCTGCCTGCGTTTCCTTAGGCAGAAGCTGGAAGTAGGTGCTTTACCAGCATGTGAATCCAGGGCAGTGCGAAGGTGGCCTCAAGCCCTGGAGGGAGCATGCACAGCAGTCAGCGACCTGCACTGATCCTGTGGGGACAGATGCATCCTTAGCCCGGCTGCTCCTCTGTGTTGGCCCTTCGGGGCTTGCCCCACCTTCTGGAACAGGCAAAGGAGCTGCAATGTCTGTGCCTAAGTGCTTGTTTCCCGAAGAGGAGCATGCTGCATGGCTGTCTTGTCTGTGCCACTTGTCAGCGCACCTTTTGGAATTGCTGTGAGTGCAGGTGTATGTGTAGAGGTGTCTCCTGGTTGTGTCCTGAATGGGGGCAGAGTTCACTTGTCAGTATGGCAGGATCACGAATGGGACCAGCTCTGTCCTGTTTTATTTCTTCAGACCTCACTCCTTCCCCTGCTGCTCAGTGTTGCTTCCCTGTGGGAGGATGCTGGAGCCAGGTCACCAAAGAGTTGTCTTAGAAAGGCTGAGATGTCATGTCTTCTCTTTTTATTAATTTTTAAACTACTATAGTGATGATGGCTCTGTTTTTTCCTTTCTGCGACACCAGGAAGTTTTCCACAGTGGGGAAGAGGAGCAGGTTTGCATGTTGGTTACAAAGTGCGTTTTACAGCTGGAGTCATAGCAAAGCCCTGTGTAATTCACTCCTGTGGGCAGCGGTAGCTCTGAGCTTTAGGTCTAGGTGGCCATGGTTCTGAAGGACCTGTAGCGTGCCCTCCACACCTCAGTGTCAGAAGCAAGAGACCCGTGCTGTGCCGGAAGGTTGGGAACAGGCCTTTGTGTGGCAGCCTTAGGCTGGAGAGCCACGTTGACTCAGGATCCTGGGCACCCAGCATTTGTCTTTGGGTGGATGTTAGTTCTTTTGAAAAAGTGGATTGGCGCTTTTATCATCAGCTTGTTCTGTATCTTTTCAGAGTGTAGATGTTTGCAATGAAAAAAGACAATACCAAAAATCACTTTCAGAAGATTCTGGGAAGGTAGTGGAGCAGGAAGCATCAGGAATTCATCTCCCCACTTAGACAGCAATCGTGCTGGCAGAGACTGTCTGATATGACTATTTTGGAACCCTGGAGTCTGTTGAAGGTTTACCACTTCCAGGAGAGGCTTGGAGAGTTAATTTCAGTCAGTTTCAGCTCCTAGCAGCTGTTCACTTCCTTCCCCAGCCCCTGGTGCTGGGCATGCAGCCTTCCTGGCACAGCTTACACATAGTGTGTGGGAGCCAGGGTGGGCAGAGAGGACCTTGTCCTCCAAGTATCAGGACTCTGTGCTGTGAGGTAGAGGTGTAGACAGAGGGGCCTTCCTGTCACTGTTGCAAGGCCCTCCCCCAGGTGACTTCTAGGAGACCTAAAGGGCTGGTGCCCTTTTTATCCCTCTTTTACCTGCATTTTTATCTTTTTCTCCTTTTAGGAGTCAGACATTAAAGACTTAGGACATTCAGAAACAATTATATATACATATACATATATATATATGTGTGTGTATATATATATATATATATATATATTCAGGGAAAGTTAGAAGGTGACTATGTGTGCCCAGGGAAAGGTGTGGGCTCAGAAATGACCTGACCTTAAGTTTAAACCTCAGACTAACCCTTAGCACAGAGACAGCTTACAACCACCAGTAAACCAAAAACAATAAACCCAAACAACCATAACAGCAGACCTCAGGAAAAGGGGAGAATCTGCTTTTCAGGGCTTCCACATTATTAGATTCAAATGTCCAGTTTTCAACAAAATATTACAGGACATATAAAGAAGCAAGAAGGTATGGCCCATCCAGTGGGAAAAAAACCAGCAGAAACTGTCCATGAGAAAGATCTGATGGTAGATCCACTAGACAAAGACTTTAAAATGGCTGTCTTAAATATGCTCAAAAAAATTTTTTTTTTTCCTGAGTTGGAGTCTCACTCAGTCGCCCAGACTGGAGTGCAGCGGCCACTCCCAGCCACCGCAGCCTCAACCTGCTGGGCTTCAGCGATCCTTCCGCCTCAGCCTTCCAAGTGGCTGGAACTACAGGCACACGCTACCACACCCGGCTAATTTTTGATTTATTGTCGAGATTAGGTCTCGCCAAGTTGCCCAGGCGGGTCTCGAACCCGCGGGCTCAGGTAATTCACTCACCTCGGCCTCCCACAGCGCGGGATTACAGGCTGAGCCACTGAGCCTGACTAAAATTTAAAGGAAAGTGTGGAGAAAGTCAAGAAAATGATGCACGAGCAAAAGGGAAATATCAACAAAGAGAAAGAAACCTCAGAAGGAATCAAAATAAATTCTGGAGCTAAGAGTAACAAGGACAGAAATGAAAAATTCGCTAGAAGAAGTCAAAAGCAGATCTGAGCAGAGGAGACAGCAAACTTAAAGGTAAGACAGTAGAAATAACCAGACCTGTGACACAGGAGAAAAGGACTGAAGAAAAGCGAAAGGAGCCTGAGGGACCTGTGGGGGCACCATCAAGACCACCAGACACGCAGATGGGAGTCCAGGAACACGAGAGCCGGAAGAGGGTGGAGAGAGTCTGTGACGGAAGTGGTAAACATCCGGGAGCTCAACCACCTCAGCTGAGATGAACCGAAAGAGACCACCCTGAGCCACATGGTACTCAAACTGTAGAATGACAAAGACAGGTCATCTTGAAAGTAGAAAAGAAACTTGTCACATGCAAAGGTCCTCAATGAGATTGTCAGCAAATTTCTCAACAGAAACTGGAGACCAGAAGGCTGCAGACTGGTTGATTCAGAGTGCCAAACAAATAAGGAAAACAAAAACAAAACAAAACACCTGTCCGCCAAGTATCTATATGCAGCAAAACTGTTCTTCAGGAGCAAGTGAGAAATTAAGATATTCCCAAATAAACAAAAGCCAAGGGCATTTGTTACCACCTGCCCTGCCCTGCAGGAAATGCCAAGGGAGTCCAGCAGAAGAGAACAAATCCTAGATAGTGACTTGAAACCATATGAAGAAATAAACATTGCAATAATGGTCAATACACAGGCCATTATGAAGGCTAGTATTTTTGCAACAGTGGTTTGTAATTCCACTTTTTGTTTTCTATAAGATTTAAGAGATGAAAACATTAACAATTTAGTCAACAAGCTAGTATTATTATGACTTTAACTCCACATTCTCCATAACTTAAGAGACTGATACATTTAAAAGAATTATTTATGTTTTTGGAATAAGTTCCATGAATAAGACGTAATTTTGTGACATCAGTAACTGAAAGGGATGGGGAAAGGCGCAGAGTTTTTTAAAATTCAAATCAGAGTGTTATAACTTTGGGATGTTAAATGTAATCCCCATGGCAACCACAAAGAAAATAGCTGTAGAACATACACAAAAGGAAATGAGAAAATTCTTTAAGTGTTTCACTATAAAAAATCAACTAGATATAAATGAAGACAGTGATGCAAGAAATGAGGGGCAAAAAAAGCGCAAGCCTGGTGGTCCCACCACAAATCCTTCTGAGCCAGGCACCTGAGATGTCCTTGGGCCCTGAGCAACCTTCACTTACTGGCACGCTCAGCTCTGTGTGTTGTCCCATGTTCTATCTCAAAATGACAGACGTAAGTTACTGGCTTTAAATGTAAACAGATTACGCTCTCCAGTGAAGAGGCAAAGATGGCAGTGCTATGTATGGTCTGGATGTGGCTTGTCCCCACCAAGACTTCTTCTGAAATTTGAACCCCAACATGGCAGTGTTGGGAGGTGGGGACTGCAAGAGGTGTTTGGGCCATGTGGGGGGATCCCTCATGAGTAGATTGATATCCTCCCTCAGAGTGAGTTCTCACTCACTCTTGGGAATGGATCACCTCCCTTGAGAGCAGATTGTTAAGAGTCTGACTTCCTTAGTTTCCCCCTCTTGCTTCCTTTCTTGCCATGTGATCTCTTGCACACACCTGCTCCCCTTCTGCTTTCTGCTATGAGCCCAAGGCCCCCACCAGATGTAGCTATCTCATCTTGAACTTTCCAGCCACCAGCATTATGAGGCAAATACAGCTCTTTTTTAAATCTGTTATGGCAACGCTTAGTGGACTAAGATGGTCAGAATGCATAACAAACACATGATCCTACTATATTCTGTCTAGAGTACCCACTTTAGATCCAGAGACACAAATAGATTGAAAGTGAAAGGATGGAAAAAGATTTTCTATGCAAGCAATAACCAAAAGAGAACAAGAGTGGCTATACTAGTACCAGACAAAATAGAGTTTAAGTCAAAAAAGGTGATAAGGGACAAAGAAGAACATTGTAGAGTAGTAAAAGTTTCAATACAGCAAGGTCTGACAATCGCGCGTGTAAACGTTTACATACCTAATGATTGACTGGTCATCAGTATTCATGAAGCAAAAACTGACAGAATTGAGGGAAGAAGTAGATAATTCTGCAGTGATAGTTGGAGACTTCATGTTCACTGTCAGGAATGGATGGAGTAATTATACGGAAGATGAGTAAGGAAATAAGGGCCTGCACAGCATAAACCAGCTGGATTTGATAAACACATGCAGAGCACTGCCCAGCAACAACAGCGTGCATGTGGGGCGCTTTCTGGGATAGACCATGTGTGGGATAGACCGTGTGGATCGAGCTTCAATATTTATTTTAAAATACGGAGGCTCAAAATTCTCTACAAAGCTACAGTAATAAAAACAGTGTTATACTGGCATGAAGACAGACATATAGACCTATGGGACATAACTGAGAGCCCAGAAATAAACCTTTGCTAATATTTCAGGTGATTTTTTTTTTTTTTTTTTTGAGTCAGAGTCTCACTCTGTCGCCCAGGCTAGAGTACAGTGACGCTCCTTTTGCCTCAGCCTTCCAAGTAGCCGGAACTATAGGCACGCATTACCATGCCTGGCTAATTTTTTGATATGTTATAGAGATGGGGGTCTCACCAAGTTGCCCAGGCTGGTCTCGAACCCCTGGGCTCAGGCAGTCCTCTTACCTCGGTTTCCCAAAGTGTTGGGGTTACAGACTGGAGCCACTGCGCCTGACTCAGTTGATTTTGACAAGAGTGCCAAGACCATTCAGTAGGGGAAAGGACAGCTTTTTCACAAATGGTGCTGGGACGACTGGACATCCAGATACAAAATAAGTTGGAGACTTATCTTGACACTGTCTGCAATGGTTAGCTCAAGGTGGGTCAGTGGCCTAGTGGAAAACCTAATAAAATTGTAAAACTCCTAGAAGAAAAAATAGGGCCTAAGCTTTACAACGTTGTATTTGGCAGTGACTTCTTGGACAGGATGTCAAAAGTATGGGCTACAAAAGAAAAAAATAGACAAACTGGGATGTCACTAGAATTAAAAAGTTTTGAGCATCAGAAGGCATGATCTCCTCATTCTGTTCTTAACCCCCTCTCACAGCTGTACTTGACTAGTCTAAAGAAAGAAAAAGATACTATCAGCAGAGTGAAAAGGCAATCTATAGGATGGGAGAAGATAGCTGCAAATCATGTGTCTGACAGGGGATTACTATCCAGAATATATTAAGAAGTCCTATAGCTCAACAACAAAGGCAAGCAACCCTATTGAAAAATGACTGGAATAGACATTTCTTCAAAGAGGATATACAAACTGCCAGTGAGCACATAAAATATTCTGAGCATCACTAGTCATTATGGGAAATGCAAATCAAAACCAAAATGAGATACCACCTCACATCCATTGAGATGGCTACTATCCAAAAAACAGAAAATAACATTTTGGTGAGGATGTGGAGAACGTGGAACCCTTGTACATTGTTGGTGGGAATGTGAGACAGTGCAGCCTCTGTAGAAAACAGTATGGAAGTTTCCCAGAAAATTAAGCATTGAGTTAACGCATGATCTAGCAGTTCCGTTTTTGCGTGTGTGCTCAGAATAGTTGAAAGTAGGGGCTTGAAGATGTATTTGTGCCCCTTGTTCATGACAGTGTCATTCACAACAGCCAGAACATGGAAGTGTCCATCGATGAATAGTGGATAAGTAAAATCTGGTGTATACACACAATGGAGTGTGATGTAGCCTTGAAAAAGGAAGAAGTCCTGACACGGGTATAAATAGATGAACCTTAAGGACATTATGCTGAGTAAAATGTGTGAAAAGAGCAAATCCTGGTTCCATTTGCCAGGAGGAGCCCACAAGAGTTTGGAATTATTTTTTGGAGGGCGAGCTCCTCCTAGTACAGACTTGCCCCACTGAGTGAGGATTCCGGGGACCCATTGGTATCTGTGTACCAGCCAGTGTTGTGAGAGGCTGCAATTCAGCTTTGGCTGATTTTTTTTTTTTGGAGATTTTTTCAGTGAGTTTGCCCATTTCATGATGGGCATCTGCCCACACCATGCTGAGTTTTGAACAGGTTTTGACCAAGGACAACATGACCCTGTGCCCCACCCTCCCATTCATGCAGTCTCACTCCGAGTAACTTTTTGTTTGTTCCCCTGGACGAAAATAGTCCTCAAAGGGAAACGTTTTGCCGATGTGGAAGAGGTGGAACAAAAAAGGGCAGAAGCACTAACAGGCACCAAAGTGGACGAGTTCAGAAACTGTTTTGAGCAGTAGAAAAAGCATCTCGATAGGTGTGTTGCATCAATTGGAGTACTTTGAAGGTGAGTGATGTTAAACCTAAGAATAAATGCACAGTTTTTTGTAAACAGATTTCGGTTTTTTGGGGTTCTTCCCTCGCGTATGAGGTCCCTAGAGGAGTCAGATTGGTAGAGCCGAAAGTAGAATGGAGGGTGATGCAGGGGGTGAAGAGTTAGTGTCTCATGGGGTGCAGTGTCCGTTTTACAAGCTGGAAGGCATGTGGAGGGAGATGGTGACGATGATGTGCAGCGATTTGAATGTGTTTAATACTGCTGAGCTTACACTTACAATGAAGATGGTAAATTGTGTGGCATATGTACTTTACCGTGGCAAGACAATGGAACAAATAAACTTACATCAGAAAGCAGTTTGTGTGTTCACGCTGAGGCAGAATTGCAGATCATTGCTGTATGCAGAGCTTGTTGCACTTGGTGGCCAGTGACAGTGGCAAGCCCAGAGAGGAGGCCTTCCCCTTTACTATGAGGGTGGGGTGCCCATGCCTTCTGCACAGGTGGGTGGCAGCCGTGCCAGATTTTGAGCCCAGGTGGACCTGGGCCACCATGTGGACTTGTCAGACGGGAAGGAGGACAGTGGCTCCAGCCGCAGGGGACAGTCTTATGGGGCTGTTGCCCAGGTCTGAGACTGGCTGGGCCCTGCTGCCTGTGGCCGGGGGGGAAGAAGCCCTTCCCTACCCAGAACAGCTGTGGTGCTCACGCAGGCTGCTGGGTCCTGTACACCTCCTGCCTCCCACACTTGCACTTCTTCCCAGCCACCTCTGCTCTGGAGCCTGCCACCCTTCTTCCTCATCCACACCTCTTCCGCCAAGCACCCAAGCCTTTCTGCAGAGCAGCTGGGCAGTGCCCGCCCCCATCCCACACCCACTTTCCCTCCTGGCACTGCTTCTCCTGGAACCGTCTGTTCCATGCTGCCCTGTGTTTGGGTCTCCCAGAGCATCCTGTGAGATGCTGGTCGGTGACATGAGTCTTTGCTCAAGGTCCTGAGCACCCCCCATCGCCCTCTCCCACCGTCTCTGGTGTTCTCTACCGACGATGCTCCTGGGCCAGACCCTGTCCACAGGGTACTTGTGAGGTCTGGACTGCACCTTCTTCACGAGGGAGGCCGTGCAGTCCCCTCTAAACTTCCCACCAGCCTTCCTGCGGCCTTCCTTTCTTCTGGGCCGTGATCACACTGTGATCTCACACTGTGGCTCAGGGCCAGCTTGCCTGGACACCGGGGCAGCTCCTCTTCACACTTCAGTCACTTCTAAAAGTTGCTCACAGGCGTTTCTCTACTAGTTACTAGTAGAATGAGTTTTGTGCTTCCCAAACATGGATTTCATGCGTGTACTAATTAGCCCAGTAAGAAAACACCATTAGTAGTAGAACATTGTAGTTCCTTGGGTTCCAGCAGACCGGCCTCCTGACGGGGTTCCTCGGCATGTGAAACGCGGGCCTGTCTCCTGTGTCCTCATGCTGCAGCTCATGCTGGAGTGAGCACACTTTCTCAGGGCACAGAGAGTAACTGTCTGAGCCTTTGTGGCCATGCGTCTGTGTCAGCTAGTCATGCTGTTGTGGTGTGAACACGAGCGTCGAAGTGTGTAGACAACGGGTGTGGCTGTGTGCCAGTTTCGAAGCTTTATTTATAAGCAGGGCCGTGTCCTGATTTATTGTAAGAGTAACCCACGTGAGACGAAATAAGAAGGATCTGGTGAGAAAGCACATAGTCCTCCCTCAGTATATGTGGGATCTGGTCCCAGGCGCCCCTCCTCACATTTGTCCTCTGCTCAGCCCTACAGAGCCTGTGTAGATGAAAGTCAACCCTCTGTATGTTTGGGCTTTGCATCCTACAAGTGCTGTATTTAAAAAAAAATCTGTGTGTGGCTGAAAGAAAAATCTGCGTGTAAGTGAACTTGTCCAAACCCGTGTTGTTCAAGGGCCAGCTGTTTGTCACGTTCAAGCTGAGGGACTTCAGCGTCGTTTGTTAAGTTTGGGCCTCCTGTCCCTCAGCCCCAGAAAACCTGCTCAGGATACCAAAATGATGATGATAGTAGGTACAGTGTTCTCAGGGCTGTCCCGGGCCGCTGTGGCTGAGCTCAGTCGTGCTGACCTGTCCCCTGTCCTGGTATGTTCAGCAGAGCTGAGTGTCCACAAGGTGGAGCGTGTGCTCAGAGCCTGCCCCAGTGAATACACTGCGGGACACATGGGGTGATTGTTCCCCAGCCCTTACAGCCCCAGGCACCTTCTAGCCCAGGACTGATGTGCCTCAGAACCCACAGCATCTGTCGGCCTGTGGACCTGACTATTTTGGACAGTCTGTCCTGTGGATATTTCTCCAAAATGTCCTTTCTACATTTTGTAGAACTAAAAACGTGTGTGTGTGTGTGTGTGTGTGTGTGTGTGTGTTAAGAGAGAGAGAGAGAGTGTGTGTGTGTATGTATGTGTTAAGAGGAGTCTGACTATGTTGCCTGGACTGGCATTGAACTCCTGGGCTCAAGCGATCCCCTCACTTCAGCCTTCTCAGTAGCTGGGATTCTACGCATGAGCCATTGCACCCAGCTTAAGACATTATGTATTTTTTTTCCAGCCTTTTAGTAGTTTGTTTTTATGGTAAAGTGGTGGTTATAGCTCTTTTCTTTTTTCCTCTGAATCTTGGAATTTTTTAAAAAGTAAAATATTGTAAAGAGCCTCATTTTATAAAACCCCTCAGACCTAGAGCTCTTTGTTAGAACGGGGCTGGGAGCCCCCTGCCCCTGCCTCATCTCTGCCTCTTGTTGGGAAGCTGCTGTTTCGAGCCCCCAGATGCTTGCTCCTTCCCTTCCTCACCCTCTTGTCTTTAAGTAGTGAGCTGGACGGTAGCTTCAGGGACCTTCCTCCTGGGTCACTGGACTGCAGAGGGAGGAGGATGGTGTTGGAGAAGGGTCCTGGGGATGAAGGGTCCTGGGCTGCAAAGCAGCAGAGGTGGATGTGGCATTGCGGCCACGGGCCAGACTCCTTGCTGCAGAGTCCGAGGAAGACTGGCCTGGGCTGATCCCGTGGCGTGAGTGAGGCTGGCTTCTCTGCTGGGCCCCACGTTCTGTGCGTGCTGTTCGTGTGGATGTGCTTGGCAAAGTGAGAGGACTTCTCAAGGGTGAGGGTTTCATGTGCTGGAAGCCCTGGAGCCTGGGAGAGGGTGGTATTCCAGGGCCTGCTAGCACAGGTTTGTGGTTTTCCTGCCTGTAAGTGGGTGGGGTGTGTGCATGGTATTCTGCTGTGAGTGGAGCAGTAGCAGGTGAATGGCTCTCCCGGAGTGTGGGCTGCCTGTCCGTGCGGTGCTACTGGCCTGGGAAGGATGCCTGTGGAGATGGGGTTTGCTGGCGATGTTGGTGATTGGGTTTTGTAAACTGTCTCCTACCTTTAAAAATCATTTGAATGGTGTTTCTTTTCCTTTCTTGTCCCCTTTTGACTTTTTTTTTTTTTTAGCTTGCTTGCCTTTTGTTTTAGCAGCTGCAGTATCTCGGAAGAAAAAACGAAGAATGGGAACCTATAGCCTGGTTCCTAAGAAAAAGACCAAAGTATTAAAACAGAGGACGGTGATTGAGATGTTTAAGAGCATAACTCATTCCACTGTGGGTTCCAAGGTAAGAGGGCGGCTGGGTAATTTGCCACATGTGCTTGGAGGTAGTTTCTGTGTTTGGGACTTGGCTATCCGTAGTCTGGATGTCCTTGGTCCCTGGGAAGGCACCAGTGCTCTAAGCCCCTCTGCTCTAGGGACACTGCCTCTGTGTTGGTAGGGGTCGTTGGAGACCCCTGCCCACCTTGCCTTCCTCACCCTGGATTCCTCTGCAAGCGGGGAGGGCGCCTCTTGCTGCGCCTAGCCCCACAGGCCTTCACGCTCCCAGTCACCCGGGCCCCAGTATGAAAGCGGCTCGTCCATGGCAGGCAGTGGCTCTGCCTTGGTGCAACACCTGCCATGTTCCAGGGCGAGAAGGGCCTGGGTGACAGCACCCTCCACATGAACGGGGAGAGCCTGGAGCTGGACTCGGAGGAGGAGGACTCGGAGGAGCTGGAGGAGGACGACGGGCAGGGGGCCGAGCAGGTGGCCGCGTTCCCCACGGAGGACAGCAGGACACCCAAGGAGGGCATGTCTGAGGCCGACCACACCCAGAAGGTGGGTGCCCGCACGGGGATGAAAATCACAGAGTTTCCGGTCGGTTCCCGTGAGCCAGATTCCCTCTTGGATTTGTGGTTTTTGTGTCTGATTTCTCTGAAACTGTGAGATTAGTTCATTTCCACTCGCAAAGAGTTTTCTTCCATAACAGCATTCATGGGAGCAAGCCTCCTGAGCTGCTTCTGGGCTGTAGCTTGGGGAGTAGTAATGCTACTAACTCAGGTTATTAACTGACAGCTTGCCATGGGCCAGCTTGTGATGGGTCTTGCGCACCTGACCTCAGCCCATCGTGCATGCTCTGGGTCGCATGTCTTCATGCGAAAAGATTAAACGCTGATAGGTAAAAGAGAATACTTCATACATGTTGGAGGTTGTGACCACAGTGCATGAGGCAGACTGAAAAAGCTAATCAACAAAACACATTTTCAAGTAAGTCACTGTTGAATGATTTGCCTGGACTTCTCTACCTACCACTGGGCCAGAGCCTTAGTCCCTCCTTGTGGGGCATGCATTTCAGGCCGTCTTGTCAGCCTGGGGAGTGGTGCGTGAGGTTCTGCCGACACCAGTGTGTCACAGACGGGCCAGGTGGGACAGACTTGTCCTGTGCCCACCTGACGACGGACACTGGCCGCACCCTTGGTCTTGTCACTGTTGCACTGTTGCCCTGTTCAGGAGTGGGTGCCTGGGCCCAGCATCTCAGGGAAACTGAGGAAATGCTTAGAAATGCAATTTCTGAGTAGGCCTTGACGTTTAGGCTTAATTTCATGCCCTTTCTCTTCTGAGAGGGGTAAATTGGAAGTGACCCATTTGATAAGAAAGATCAAGGGAAAGTTAAGAATCAGGCTGACATGAATATCTGCAGTTTTATTGTTCAGGTATGTCCTACTTTTTTTTTTG
>CAUYQG010276689.1:0-14546 GCA_963574415.1 Tarsius wallacei | reverse complement strand
ATTGGTACAAAAACAGGCACATAGACCAATGGAACAAGATAGAGATTCTGGAAGCAAAGCCTCAATTTCTCAACCAACTCATCTTTGACAAAGCCTCCAACAACAACCACTGGGGAGAGGAGAACCTATTCAGTAAATGATTCTGGGAAAACTGACTGATCCCATGCAGAAGATTGAAACAGGACCCCTACCTATCACCATACACAAAAATTAACTCTAAATGGATCAAAGACCTAAATATAAATCCTCAAACTGTAAGAATCTTAGAAAATGCAGGAGACACCCTTAGGGAAATTGGAACTGGCAACCAATTCCTATTCAGAACCCTAAAGGCCCATATCTTAAGAAATAAGATAGAAAAGTGGGACCTCATCAAACTAATGAGCTTCGGCAAAGCAAAAGAAACCTTCAAGAGAGCAGGGAGACAGCTCACAGAATGGGAAAAAATATTTGCCAACTGTGTATCTGACAAAGGCCTAACATCTAGGATCTACAAGGAACTCAAACGCACCGAAAAGAAAAAAACACCCAATGGTTTTTCAGTGTTCCTTTCTTGACTCTTTCTCTCTCCTCTCTCTAAATGTCCCAACTTTCCTCAAACTCCAACAAATCTCTTCCATTTGGTTTCTCACTCTCAAGAAAAAGCTTTGCTTTCCTCCTCCAAGAATACAAAAGAAAAATCAAAGACATACTGCTGGAGCATTATGCTACCCAAACTCTGACCCAGTCTATACCTCTACCCATCCTTTAGTTATTTCCATCTTTTAGTTATTTTTTTAAAAGAGATATCTATTTTAATCTGAACTCAATTTCATTACTGTCACCATATTCTCTTCCTTGCTAAGTATTCTCTATACTGTTATGTCTAATCTTCCATATTTTCAACCTCTTCTTTACTGAATGATTGACATCAGCATCTTAACTTGGTCAAGACTTTTTCAACTTAAAAACAAAATTAAGCAATACCAAACCATCTTTTTATCTATCAACCAAAGAATTATTTACACATTTTGCTCCCATTTCTTCATCTCCACTCACATCTAAACTGCTGACCTTAATTTCAGTTTATTGGTGCAAATAAGCAAATTTCACAAAAGTCATGATGACTTCCCTGTCACCAAACCCAATAGATATATTTCAGCTCTTATTCCAAGTAGGTCCTCAGTGACATTTGACAGTATTGACTGTTCCTTAGTTCTTAAAAGTTTCTTTATTTTTGTAAAAATCAAGTTATAAAAATGTATTTCATTTGTAGTCCTAGAATTTATAACTGAATCCGTTCTTTAAGAATTGTCACCTGTACAGTTTAAGCATGTTTATAAAACATATTTTTGTTAAACATATTTATATTTTGTTTTGTCAAGATATAAAATTATATCTATTATATTATTTTATATAAATTATTTCTTACATATATAGATCAATGTAAAGATTTTTTAAAATTAAAATTCTATGTCATATCATATATTTGAAAGATGCTGAGATCTGTAAGTAGTCTTATTATATTGTTTAAAACAGTTTATATGTGAACATATGTTCCTGGTTTCTCTTCTGTCTCTGTGGCCTCTCCTTCACTCTCTCCCTTGTAGTCTTACCCTCCTCTACATAGTCATTAAATGCTGGAGTTTGTATGGCTGTCTCCTAGACTCTCTTAACTCTCAGTATGTCTCGCTCAATAGTTCCTTCTCCCATGGTCATATGGTCATATCTATGCACTTAAGATACTTTTTTTTTACAAAAACTTTCAGGATAAAGTGAAGGAAGACACCATTACTTGTTAATTGAAACACGATGCTTAATTTATTACTCACTAAAGTTAGGGACAGTTATGATTTTTAGACAAAGTTTTCCAAACAAAGCAGACTATGGATTTTACATGGAATTTGTAGGAAGTAAACAATTCAGAGAATGGATTGATGTGAGCTATAGCGGCATGATTGCTTGGGGAAGACTTCTATGAACTGGTTGACTTTCCAGTGTGTTCATTCACTGGAGTAAATCGCATGTCAACTGGTCGTCTTTTAAAAGAGGGGCACTATTGCTCATTAAAAGACTTTCAAAACCCTGTCTTCTGAGCAGGTTATCATAAATTGATTAGGTGAGTTTAAAACTGGTTGTAACAATAACTTGTTACTGTGGCTACTAAACAATAAGTCATTTCTGAGAAGTACTGGAAATTATTAAATTCCTAGTTGAGCTGTGTTTTTTTAAAAAATTGAACTTCAAACATTTAAACACGTATTCATTGTTCCAACTTGGATATCTCAAAAGAACTTGAACTCAACATGTCCAAATCCAAATATGTGTTTTTCCTTCCAAACTTGATCCTTCTCTTGAAAGATATATCTATCCATCTAGAACAGGGGCTGGCATACTTTTTCTGTAAAGGGGAAGGTAATAAATATTTTAGGTTTTGTGGGACATACAATCTCTTTTGTGACTACTCAACTCTGCCACCATGACGTGGAAAGCAGCCACAGATAGAACATAAACAAGTGGGCATGGTTGTGTTCCAATAAACCTTTAGTTATAAAAGCAGAAAACAAGCCTAACTTGGCCACCACTGGTTTAGATGGTCAAGTCATAAACATAGAAAGTATTTTGATTATGTGCCTTATCCTACCTATGTCTATATGTTATAATCTTTGCTTTGTACCAAGCACTTATTCTGTTTTCTTGGAACATTTTTTTTCCCTGAAACATATTCTTAGAAAATATCAGGAACTCCCAATGTCAGGAATGTACCCTTGAACCACTGTTTTTCTAGGGATAAACAAGTGACTCAAGTTTAACTAATCAGGGTTTTTCTTTTTAATGGAGTTGAAATTCAAAAGAAGATTCTTCTCTAGCTGTGAAGATGGGACTCTGTGACACTGGCAGGATGTCCTTGCCACCCCTTCCTCAGTCCTTGCTCATGACTGGTCTGCTGTATCAATGAGCAAGGAACTCTGTACAGAGAGAAGATGAGAGGGTGCTGGGCATGTGTATTCCTGGATTTAGTCACTGCCATTCCTGGCCCTTCTGTGTCTGGAAATTGTATGCTAATAATACTCTCCTCATTCTGCTTTTTTTACTCATATGAAAGTTCAAGTTAGATGTCACCAAGGAATGATGACAGAAATAAATCTCTTCAATATCTCTTAAATTCATTCATTTTTTTCCCTTCCTTTTCACAATTGCTTCTCAGTCTAAAGGTCCTATCATCTCATTCTGGGACCACAGAGCCTCACTCCTAATACTGAAGATCTCCTGGCACCCGCAATACTTTCTCCAAACTGAACTCAATATAGTCTTAAAAAATTAAAATCTGAACATGGCATTTCCTGGCTGAAAACCTTTTGGTGTCCCCATGTCTTTCCACATATCTGATTTTCTCCCTATACCACATCCCTTACTCCCTCTGCTTCAGCCACCTGTCTTCTTTAAGTTGTTTTTATGACATTTACTTGAAGGCATTTACTCATGCTATTCTTTCCTTCTGAAACACTCTTCCCTCAACCCTCCTCATGGGTGTAGTGCCTATCCATCATTCCAATAGCAGCTCAATTTTTTATGTTCTTGAGAAACCATTTCTTCTCTCTACAGATTAGATCAGCCACCTTCATTTTTCTTCATTGTACTTTTTACACTCTGGTGTCATCTTTAGAGATTTCAGCATATTTAATAATTACATAATTCTCGGGGTTATCATTTCATAGGTATCTAACATCGTATGCTATAAACTCTTTGAAGAAAGGGTTGTGTCTGTTTTGCTAAATGCAACATCTCTAGTTTCTTGTGATAGGAATAATGACCTTCAAAGACGCTCATGCCTTAATCTCTGGATCCTGTGTTACCTGCAGATTTGATTAAAATTTGGACCTTAAAATAGGAAGATTATCTGGATTACCCAAGTAGACTCAATCTTATCACATGGCTTTTTAAAAGCAGAGAAACGTCTCTGAGAGATGTCTCAGAGGAAGAAAGCAGCAGAGATGTGTGGCAGAAAGAAAGCCAAAGAGATTTGAAGCATGAGAGGAACCCAACCCACAGTTACTGAAGGGAATATATGGAAGACATGAGAAAAAAATGCAAGCAAACTTAAAGTAGAGACCACAGCTTGCTTGACTTATGGCCAAGTAAATGGGGCCTCAGCCGGACAGCCTCAAGGAACTGAATTCTGCCAACACCCCGAATGAGCTTGGACACAGATATACCACTAGAACCTCTGGAAAGGACCACAGTCCTGCTGACATTGTGATGTCAGCCTTGTTAAAACTGAAGCAGAAAAGCCAACCCAGCTAACCTGGACTTCTGACTCAGATGATGGTTGCTAGTTTTGTGGCAATTTGTTACCACAGAAAATCAATGTACTCCATGTACCCCTCCTATGTATCTGACATGTGCTAAATGCTTAGTAAATATTTAATGAATAAACAAATGGGCAACCTCTCTCACTTCTCCGCCCCCACCACTCTGCCAAGCCTCTTTTACTTCTAAGAATGCAACTGCTGATAGGTCAAAGCTGAGTATCCTAGGCCAAATCTCTCTACTGGGTCCCAGACCTTGTACACCATCTTCCCAACAGGGACATCTAACACCATGTTCTACAGGTGCCTACATTTGACATGTCCAGAAACAAACTCATTTTCTTCCCCATTAATCCTGATCTCCATCATCAGTCATTTCCCTTCTTTCGCTTGTCTCATTCAATCTGTTTTTAATTTCTGTAATTCTACCTCATTCCCATTCTCATATTCTTTCTATGCTCTATCCCATTTCTTCTTTTAGGATTCATGTTGTAACCAAGCCTTGACCACCAAAGATTATTCAAGTCCTATATTTAGTTTCCATCTCCTCTCCCTCTTTCCTAGGGTATATGTGTCTGCATGCAATATTCTCTGCTATAGCCACAGGCCACTATTTATGGTGCTGCCTTGTTGGTGACTCTGAACTCTTCTTTTAAGATGCAACCCTAGTATCATCTTCACTTCAGACTTTTCATGCCAGCTTCTGATCCAACCACACATGCAGAGAGACTTGAACCTTGCCTCCTTTGCACCTAACTCTTCCCTGTGCATATTTCTATTTATGCAATCAATAGTATATCATTAAGTGTATGTACTTGCCCTGCTGCCCTGTGCTTTATTCAAGTGACCATCACAGAGTCTAGAGGAGTGCTTGGGATCTGCCGCATGTCACTAGTGTTAGATGAATGAGCACATGAGCCAATGTATTCTCTTATTGCCTAGGTTTGTGCCTGTGAACAACAGAAGATGGGTGCTATTCAAAGTATTGCCTTTGGAGCAGCAGCAGCAGCTGGGAACTAGTTAGAAATACAGATTCTCAGTCCTCCTTTCACCCAGCCTCCCCCCAGCCAACCATAATCTCTTGGAGTGGAGCCCAAGAATTTGTGTTTGAATAAGCCCTCCAGGTGATTCTGATGCACACTAAAGCTTGAGAACCACTTTTCTAGAATGTTTCTCCAGTTTACTCATAGAGAATCCAAAGTAATGCTTCCAACTTAGCTGAACTTGCAACTGCACCCAACCAGAAACCGTGATTAGAGAAAAGGGAGGTGGGCAATGGGAGATGACCCAACCATGGAAAAGAGAGGTCCAGTGCCTGGTTGGAACCAGTGATCAAATAGTCCAAAGCACATATACAGCAATGATCTGAAGGCAACCTGAGAATCTCTTTTATGTTCTGGAATTCAAATTGAGGCAGCAAATTTTTGTGGCTTTGCTTTTATGTTTAAATGGCACCACTGGAACTTTGCCTTACCACAAAGTATATTAGAATAAAGGAAAAAGGGGTGGAGAGCTGTTTTAAGAACTCCAGAGGGTAGGCTGAAGTATCTGCATAATTTTTCCTCCAATAGTAGGCTCTGGCCACAGAGGAAAATCCAGAACTGATTTCTCTTTTGCTCAAAACCTGGCTCTTTCCCAGCCAACAATTGACTGCTGGCCCCCGGACCTCACTTGTGTGGCCCTGACAGTTTCACAAGAGTAGTTTTTCATAAGTCAGAATGAGTATCATCAGAGCACATTGAAATAATGCAGATTTGGATGCTTCATGGCTGTGGGGAGAAAGGGGGTCCCCTAACTTCCCCCCAAATTGAGCACGTGGCAAAATGTTTTATATCTTCTTACACACGATCAGATCCAGTCAAGAGAAAGACCATGTATGTCCCACTTTCATTCTTCTTGCAAAAATTTGGTTGTGTGTATGTCTGTGTGTATGTGTGGGGGTGGGGGGGTGGGAGGGGCAAGTGCATATGCAAGTATTTCTCTAGGACTACTATGTATTTATATGACTTTTGCTGTAGACCAATAGTGATGGAAACACATACATTTTTGCCTATAATTCCATAATCAAGTAATCCTAAATGGTGAAAAAAAACTCTAAAAATTTTCCCAATTACTGATTTCCCAAAAACTAGTCCTTTCAGTTTTCTTCTTTCTTCCAAGCACTATTTATATAAGATTCTCTGAAAAGCAATGCTTATAATTGTACCCTAGTGAATCATTGCAGTTTTCAGCAATTCCAAGAGGTGATGGAGAAGTATCAAGCCTTTGAACAAAGACTGGCTCCGTAGAGGTAATTACACTCACTTGACCCAAGCGAGCCTGCCATGGAAAGAACACTTGCATTCCTCAGACCAAGGCACGCTATTTTCCATTCTTTGGGGCTTAAACATATTCTCTTAGTCAAAATATAAAGACTTAAAAAATATCTGTTGGATTCCTTTAACTGGGGTTTTTAGGCATTTCTTTAGACATTGTGTATAAGTGTTTGGATATAAAATCAGAAAAAAGTTGTATGCAATGCTATAAAAAATAGTGATTTTTGAAGTTATCTTAAATACTCCCATAAAAATCCTACTTCCATTCAAAATTTCACTAATTATCTTTTTTTGACATTTGTTACTTATGCTGGCTACCACCTTCGGTATGGCCTATAAGTTTAAACACAACTATTGGACATTCTTTTCTACCAGCATTTGAATGGCTAATGAATTAGAGAGTCAAAGTTACTTTTTGAGGAGATAACTCTTTCTTGCTTTTCCTGTAAGAGTCAAGTATATTAGAGAAATGTGAGCACAATGCCTTATAATGTTCTGTATATTGCCATAAACAAGTGAAAAACAACTGCTCCTTTTGAACTTTGCAGAGTGATCAGGCTTAGAGGTTTTTGGTTCCTGTCATCCATGATTCCAAGTTAGACTGACCCAATGTGGCATTATATTAGAGAGAGGTATTCCCTGTTTTTACACCCCAACTAGTCATAACAGCTAGTAGCAGACTGAGATGCAGAAGTAATTCTAATCAGCAGGTAATTCATTGGCAAAGGAAATGTCCCCGATTCTTTTCTTCTTTCTAGTGTGCCCTCAAAGTGATGAATATTTTTTTACTTCTCGTAGTCACTGTTCAGCCAAGCATTGTTTTTATACAGTTAGGAAATCGTGACTCTCGGACTATAATGAAAATAACACTTACACCACTCATTTTCTCAAGGGAAAACTCTCTTGAAACATGAAATGGCTGCTTTACAATAAAAAATAAAGGAAAATTTATGGCATATACTCAATTCTTAAGGTAGCTTTCCATTAACAAAAATCTCCAATATCTTTGGTTTCTGTCATCATTGATATTTTCATTTTATTAACTTCTACACACTCGTGCTCTTTGAACACTTCCCTAGAAGCTATCCTCCCTCTAATTTTTGTTTCTGTTGTCATTCCTGCTGCCACTCTTCACTTCATTTCTCATCATTCTGCACTGATCCACAGCCAGGAACATTTCCTTTGATGAAACTCTAGCCTGTCCACCCTACTGCTTCTTCATGTGGTCTCACCTCTGGATTGGTCAGAACCAAGAAAAGTCCCACCATAGGTGCTTCGCTGGAGAGCTTCCAGCCAGGAATAACAATGAATCCATCAAGTACTGTGGAATACTGGTTCAAAACATATAAGAGCATCTTGCTATTAATCCTCTGAATTAACTTTTGATTCCCAAAGGAAAATTCTTAAAGACTGGGACATAAACCAGGTATCTTGTATATTTTTGTTCCTGTGGAGAAAACATAATGTTCACAAGACTCTCTAGTTTGGAAACATGTCAGCATTATAAAGGAGGAACTTCATGAAGCAATGTGTTCATACAAAGGGTTGGCCTAGGAAGGGAATTCGGGCTCTGTGGAAGAAAGCTAAGGGAAGTGTTATTGGCAAGAAAAGGTTCTCAGATCAGCCTATATAGAGTGTCTCACTTGTTCAGTCCTGCATACAACAGAATCTCCTACGAGTATAGACAGCTATGTCACATGTAGTTTTACCTTGGACAACTCCATCAATGTTGCCTTGTGCTTTCCAGAGTGCTTCACAGCTTTTCCTGTCTTTCAGGCTGTGGGCTTTTCAGGTTAGCGGGAATACTTTTTTCCTATCTCTTCAGTGTGCTCAATGTGGTTGTCCTGTCTGCTAAAGCAATCTTTCTCCTAGCTGTCACCAGAACAGATGGCGTTAGGGCAACATTTTTGCACATAAGACACTTGAGCTTCTTGTCTTATACCCATGATATTTTGAATTTGCATGGCAAACTCCATTTTTACAAGATGAATAGTAAAGAGATTTATGTATTCATTTATTTGCTTTCAGTTTTTGAGCAAGCCAAGGATATGTGATACACTCATTTTATCCTAATATAGGTGAACGAGTCTCCTACTCCACACTTCCCTTGCCTGATTAGTTTGCTTAGCCATGGAAGAATGCCTGTAACATCAGAATGCATTAGGCTGGTGTTGGAAAATAATAATTTTATGGTCAGAAAGCCTACATTTCTTTAGTTTTTGCAATTCCAGTCATCTTCTTGAACTAATCAGTTGAATTGTTGTCCAAAAATTACAGTTCTCCTCCCTTAATGTTGGAAATCTGAAGCGTTTTTGCTGGCCCCAGGCTCTGTAAAAAAAAAAAGATACAGCTCTAGCCTACCAAGTATAAACAAATGACTCTGCATCAACTTCAAGTATCTACATAGGTCAGGTGCAGTGGCTCACGCCTATAATCCCAGCACTTTGGGAGGCCGAGGTGAGAGGATTGCCTGAGTTCATGGGTTTGAGACCAGCCTGGGCAACTTGGTGAGATCTCTTTTCTCTACAATAAATAAAAAAATTAACCAGGCCTGGTGACGTGTGCCTGTAGTTCTAGCTACTTGGAAGGCTGAGGTGGAAGGATCGCCTGAGCCCAGCAGGTCGAGCCTGCAGTGGCCGTGAGCGTGACACTACACTCCAGCCTGGGTAACAGAATGAGACTCTAACTAAAAAAAAAACAAAAAAAAAACTACATATATAAGTATATGTATTTAGATGTGTGTGTGTGTGTGTGTGTGTGTGTGTGTGTGTGGTGCCAAAAAAGTATATACACATTTTAAGTCCTGTTATCTACTTCACTTTCTGAAGTTGAATTGAATTATGGTAACAATGTGTAGTATGACATTTGTTAAACTGTGCTTCCTTCATTTAAAAAAAAAAATTTTTATTACAAAGATGTGGGGTACATTCCATGGTTAGGTATATAAACATTGATCATGCAGGTACCCTTGCTGATGAGGTATGCCTATCCCTCCCCTAGCAATTTTCCTCAACTGCCAATCCCACCCCTCCTCCCCTGACAGTTTCCCACTACTGCCAATTGCTTTCTTATAGCATTATAATTGTTCAAGGTCTGTTTATGAGTGAGAACTCATAAACCTATGGAACTCTGTTTTTTGTTTCTGTGATAAATTACAGAGTATGATCGATTCCAAATGCATCCAAGTTACTGCAAAGTCCATATATTTGTCCTTCTTTATGGTTGCATAATATTCCATTGTGTATATGTACCACATTTTTTTTATCCAGTTCAGCTTCGATGGGCAACATGGTTAGTTCCATGTTTTTGCTATTGTGAATAGAGCTGCAGCAAACATATGTGTGCAGGTATCTTTTTTGTAGAATGGTTTGAGTTCCTCCGGGTATATTCCCAATAGGGGAATTGCTGGGTCATATGGAAGGTCAATTTCTAGTTCTTTCAGAAATAGCCACACTGTCTTCCAAAGAGGTTGTACTAGTTTGCATTCCCACCAGCAGTGTAGAAGCGTTCCTTTTTCTCCACATCCTCGCCAGCATTTGTTGTTGTTTGTTTTATTAATGATGGCCATTCTTACTGGGGTTAGGTGGGATCTCAGTGTGGTTTTTATCTGCATTTCTCTGATGATGAGTGAGGCTGAACACTTTTTCATGTGTCTGTTGGCTGCCCGTATCTCTTCTTTTGAGAAGTATCTATTCATGTCTTTTGCCCACTTTTAAAAGGGGCTGTTTGTTTTTATCCTTTTGGTGCTTTTGAGTTCCTTGTAGATCCTAGATGTTAGGCCTTTGTCAGACATACAGCTGGCAAATATTTTTTCCAATTCTATGAGCTGTCTCCCTGCTCTCTTGATGGTTTCTTTTACTTTGCAGCAGCTCGTTAATTTCATGAGGTCCCACTTGTCTATCTTATTTCTTAAGGTATTGGCCTTTAGGGTTCTGAATAGGAATTGGTTCCCAGTTCCAACTTCCATAAGGGTGTCTCCTGCGTTTTCTAAGATTCTTATAGTTTGAGGTTTTACGTTTAGGTCTTTGATCCATTTAGAGTTAATTTTTGTGTATAGTGATAGGTAGGGGTGCTGTTTCAATCTTCTGCATGTGGTCAGCCAGTTTTCCCAGCACCATTTACTGAATAGGTTCTCCTCTCTCCAGTGGTTGTTGTTGGAGGCTTTGTCAAAGATGAGTTGGTTGAGGAATTGAGACTTTGCTTCTGGCATCTCTATCCTGTCCCATTGGTCTATGTGCCTGTTTTTGCATGAATATCAGGCTGTTTTGATTACTGTAGACTTATAGTAAAGTTTGAAGTCTGGAAGTTTGATACCTCCTGCTTTGTTTCTCTTGCTAAGGATTGTTTTGGCTATTTGTGGTCATTTATGTTTCCATATCAATTTCTGTATTGTCATTTCCAGGTCTGAGAAGAATGATGTTGGTAATTTAATGGGTATTGGCATTGAATCTATAGATTGCCTTCAGTAGGTTGGACACCTTAACAATGTTGATTCCTCCTATCCATGAGCATGGAACATTTTTCCATTTGTTTGTGTCTTCTTGGATTTCTTTGAGCAGTGTTTTGTAATCTTTATTATAAAGGTCTTTCACTTCTCTGGTTAGGAAAATGCTGAGATATTTCTCTTTTCTGTGGCTACTGTGAATGGGATCGTGCTTTTCATTTGGGTCTCTGCCTGCTTGTTGTTGGTGTATAGGAATGCAACTGATTTTTGCACATTTATTTTGTATCTTGAGACTTTGCCAAAGTCCTTTATCAGTGCAAGCACGTTTTTGACAGAACCTCTTGGATCTTCAAGGTATAGGATCATATCATCAGCAAAGAGGGATAACTTGACTTCCTCTTTTCAATTTGGATACCCCTGATTTCCTTCTCTTGTCTAATTGCCTGGGCTAGAACTTCCAAACACAATATTGATAAGAGGGGTGAGAGTGGGCAGGCTTGTCTTGTTCCAGTTTTCAGGGGAAATGTTTCTAGTTTCTGTCCATTTAGCAATATGTTAGCTGTGGGTTTGTCATAGATGGAACTTACTATTTTGAGGTATGTTCCTTAGGGTGTCTTAGGTTTTTATCAAGAAGGGATGCTGGATTTTATCAAAAGCTTTTTCTGCATCTAATGAGATAATCATGTGGTTCTTGTTTTTAAATCTGTTGATTTAATTACACTTATGGTCTTGCAAATGTAGAACCAGCCCTGCATCCTGGGGACAAAGCCTGCTTGATCATGGTGGATGATTTTTGAGATGTGTTTTTAGATCCGATTTGCTAGAATCTTGTTGAGGGTTTTTGCGTCTATGTTCATAAGGGATATCTGCCTGTGGTTCTCTTTCTTTGTTGCATCTTTACCCTGTTTGGGTATCAGTGTGATGTGAGCTTCATAAAATGATTTGGGAAGAATTCCATCTTTCTCAATTGCCTGGAATGCTTTCAATAGGATTGGTGTCAGCTCCTCCTTGTATGTTTTATAGAATTCTGATGGAAAGCCATCCAGTCCAGGGCTTTTTTTGATAGGTAGTTTTCGTATGACAGAGTCAATTTCTTGGGTTGTTATTGGTTTATTTAGTGTCTCAATGTCTTCTTGTTTCAACTTGGCTAGGTTGTGTGATGTCAGAAATCCTCCATTTCATCTAGGTCATCAATAGGTGTACATAGTAATCTCTGACAATGTTTTGTATTTCTTCAGGATCAGTAGTGATTTGATCTTTTGTATTTCTGATTGTGTTTATTTGGACTTTTCCTCTTTTTTTCTTGGTCATTCTGGCTAGGGTCCCATCAATCTTGTTAATTCTTTCAAAGAACCAGTTTTTTGTTTTATTGATGTTTTCTATGATATTTTTGTCTTCTATATCCTGTATTTGGGCTCTTATTTTTGTGATTTATATTCTTCTTCTAAAGTTGGAGATTTGGTGGTCTTCTCTTTACAGCTCCCTTAGGTGATTTGTTAGGCTCTCCACTTGTGATCTTTCCATTTTCTTGATGTGTGCTCATAGAAATATAAATTCCCCTCTAGTGAGGATGAACATTTTTTCATGTATCTGTTGACTGCTCATATGTCTTATGAAATTTGCTTATGTCTGATTTATGGCCAATGATGTG
Source organism: Tarsius wallacei (assembly GCA_963574415.1). Classification (NCBI taxonomy): domain Eukaryota; kingdom Metazoa; phylum Chordata; class Mammalia; order Primates; family Tarsiidae; genus Tarsius; species Tarsius wallacei. The sequence continues at coordinate 1,847 of CAUYQG010276689.1, read as the reverse complement.
GGCAATCTTGGAATATGTTCCATGTGGTGATGAGTAGAATGTATATTTTGTGGTCGTTGGGTGGAGTGTTATGTAGGTATCAAATAAGTCCATTTGTTCAAGAGTCTCATTGAGGGTCCGGATCTCCTTGCTGATATTTTTCTCTTGATGATCTGTCTAGGGTTGTGAGTGGGGCATTAAAGTCCCCAGCTATGAGAGTGTTAGAGTCAATCTCTTTTTTAAGTTTGACTTGAAGCTGCTTTATGAACGTTGGTACTCCTATGTTGGGTGCATATATGTTTACGATGGATATTTCTTGTTGACCGATTGAATCTTTTATCATTATGTAGTGTCCTTCTTCATCTTTTTTAATTTTGATAGCTTAAATGGTATTTTGTCTGAGATTAAAATTGCAACTCCAGCTTTCTTTTGTGTTCTGTTCACCTGAAAATTTGTTTCCCATCCTCTTACTTTGAGTCTATGAGTGTCCTTTCTGGTGAGATGAGTCTCTTGGAGACAATATATTGTTGCCTCATGATATTTTATCCATTTTGCCATTCTGTGTCTTTTCAGTGGTGTATTTAGTCCATTCACATTCAGGCTATTTATTGAAATGTGAAGGTTTATCTTTCTCATGATGTTCTTATAGACTTGTTGTTGTACTTGTTTGTTGTCTTTCATTTTGTTTTTTGGGTTCGTTCATGTGTGTTTTCGATATTTTTCCTGTACTCTTGTTCTTTTTCCCTTTTCTTCTGTGTTTAATACTTTCTTAAGAGTTTCTTTTAGGGGTGGTCTGGAGGCAGCATAAGTTCTTAGGCATCAGATGTCTGGGAAAGCTTTTGATTCTCCCACACTGATGAAGCTTAGCTTGGGTGGGTAGGTTATTCTTGGTTGAAATTTTTATCTTTGATAACTTTAAATATTGGACTACAAGTTCTCCTAGCCTTAAGTGTTTCTGTAGATAAATCTGCTGCTATTCTGATTGATCTTCCCTGGTAGGTAGTCTGACCTTTATCTCTTACTGCTTTTAGGATTTTTTCTTTTATACTTACTTTGTTCAGGTGGATTATTATGTGCCTAGGAGTTGGTCTTCTCATTTGTTGTCTTGCTGGGGTTCTCTGAATCTCTTGGGTTTGAATTTTTGCATCACTGATGAGGTGAGGGAAGTTTTCTTGAATAATTTCATGGAATGTTTGTTCCAGGGTGGTCTCTGTCTCTTCTTTCTGGGAGCTCATCATTGTTTGCATTCCGAAGTCTGTTTTCTCAATATCTGATCTACCAGGGGTCTGTGTGAGACCTATATTCTTCTTTTGGTTTTTCTTCATTTGTGTAGATGTTCCTCCCCACTTTTTCCTTTTTTTTTTTTTTCCTCTGTCTTCTTTAAATCTGTTGTTCAGGGGTGGCAGGGTCACTTTTACTTCTGTTTGCTAATCTCCTGTTGTTCCTTATGTGAATCCTCTGGCTTTGTTCGATTCTGAAGCTGGACTGTAGGTTGGGGGCTATATCTTTTGCAGTTTTGAGATTTATTTGGTGGGGGAGCTGTGATTCAAAATTTATCTACATATCCCAGTATACACTGACAGGTGTATGGATACTCTGGGTCCCACTTCCCACTGCCTTTTAATCTGTTCACGAAGTGGGGGTATTGGTTTGCTCCCTGAAAGTAAAGAGTAAGAAAAGGGAATGAAATGGAACAGGGAGGGGGGGAAGCGGAAGGTAGATACACAGGAGAATAAAAGGGAAAACAGACAAAGGTACCCACTAATAAATGAAAACAGACCTGAAGACAGATAAGAAAAAACTTAAACAATACTGAGAATGTCTGTAAAGAAAGCTACAAAAATTTAAAAACTTCCTTCAGAGATAAA
>CAUYQG010276688.1:0-35236 GCA_963574415.1 Tarsius wallacei | reverse complement strand
GCTAATTTTTTGATTTATTGTAGAGATGAGGTCTCACCAAGTTGCCCAGGCAGGTCTCGAACCCGCGGGCTCAGGCAATCCACTCACCTCAGCCTCCCAAGGCGTGGGATTACAGGCTGAGGCACCGAGCCCGGCAACTTTAACTTTTTAAATCAACTCATACCCAGAGGCAGCGATCTCTCAGGCTTTCAGCCTGTGGGTCTATGCTGCTCCTGTGAACACCTCTGACACTCACTTTTTCAGACCCCTATCTTCTTACTTTTGGAATGTTTTTGATACTCTGAGAGGCAATTAAAAATGGTTGTTGGCCAGGCACAGTGGCTCATGCCTGTCATCCCAGAACTTTGGAAGGCTGAGGTGGGAGGAATGTTTGAGGCCAGGAGTTTGAGACCAGCCTGGCAACATAGCAAGACCCTGTCTCTACAAAAGAATACAAATAAAAAATTAGCTGGGCATGGTTGTTCGTGCCTGTAATCCTAGCCACACAGGAGGCTGAGATGGGAGGATTGCCTGAGTCCAAGAGTTGGAGGCCACAGTGAGCTATGATCATGCCACTGCACTTCAGCCTGGGTGACATAGAGAGACTGTGTCTCTAAAAAAAAAAATGCTCATTCCCATTAGGTTATCTCAACTTAATTTTGGATTGTGTGATGAATTTTGATGGCTAGGAGCTGATTCTTTTTCCTCAAGTAGAAAGAATATGGAAACATTTCTGCCTTACCCTTCACATTTGATTGATACTTTTCACTTTGAAAGCTAATTATATCTGGTGTGAAGGAAAGATGGAATTCAGAAATCTGGATGTTCTTTTCATGGATTTTCACTGTGAAGAATTGGGTCATCCGTTCAGTTTTCTCATGCCTCAGTTTACTCATCTGTCAACTAAGATAATATTCCAATCTTCCAGGAAGAGAGTACTATGGCACTGAGTCATTACAATGCATGGTCTCACAGAATTGCAGTCTGGGAAGGATCTCCAGGGTTACCCTGTCTGATGCTTTACTTGTTGCAAAAAAGTTCTTCACAGTGTCTCTGGCAGGTGATGTTCAGCCTCTTGGCAACTCTTCCAGGGACCAGAGATCTCCATACTCAAGGCAACCATTTCAATTCTAATTGTTAAAGTGTTCTTCCTTATACTCAAACACCTTCCTAAGGTGTCGCCCTGTTGGTTTTAGTTCTACTTCTTGAAGTGAAGCAAAACAGATGGAATTTTTCCTACATTTAGACTCTGTAGTTTTGACTTCTCTTGTACATGCATATTTGTAAGTTGTTTGAGGTACATGGTAGAAGAGCATTTGGACAAAAGGAATATATGATTACATTTGTTGTGTTCACTCCTGTTATTAGTGAACTCCCAATTAAACAAACAAGGATGTGTTCTGGCAAAGTGGGAACCCTATTGAGTATGCTTGTTTAATACATTAGGCTTCTGAGACACAGGTAACCCAATTTCTGTACCACACATCACTAATACTGCCTGGAGGATAACTTTTCTCTCATCTGCAGTGTTTACACAGCTAATGAGATGGCTGCATTTTAAAAGTCTGACAAGGAAGCAAAGGACCTATGAGTTTTCACAAGACTTTCAGACGAGACACCCTGGATGTGTTTATAAATGGTAGTGTTTAACATCAAAAGACTACAGCACCAGCTGGGGGGCGGGGGAAGTGATATTTAAACCCCTACCTTACAAACTAGAAGAAGTATTATTCAACAAATACAGAGGGTGCCAAAAAAGTGTATATACTTTTTAAGAAAGGAATAAAACTCTACTAAAATTGAAATACTCAATATATACCGATAAAAGATGAATACAAGTCATGTTTGACTTCCAGAGGTGCTCAAAGTGGTTACCATCAGTATCACTTCTGATTATGCGAACTAAAAGTAATACATAGATAACACCTCTTAAAATGTGTATACACATTTTTGGCACCCCCAGTATTTATTGAATGTCTATTATGTGCCATCAAATGCTCTAGATGTTTGTATTACATCAGAGAAGAAACAGACAAAAATTCTTGTTCTTGTAAAGCTTACATTCTGGTACTTAAAAAATGTGCATTGCAACATTATAATACATAAGTAAATTACATTGTACTTTAAAAGATGGCCAGCTCGCCGGGCTCGGTGGCTCAGCCTGTAATCCCGCGCCTTGGGAGGCTAAGGTGAGTGAATTGCCTGAGCCTGCGGGTTCGAGACCCGCCTGGGCAGGCGAAACCTCATCTCTACAATAAATCAAAAAAATTAGCTGGGCGTGGTAGCGCGCGCCTGTAATTCCGGCTACTCAGAAGGCTGAGGCGGAAGGATCGCCGGAGCCCAGCAGGTCGAGGCTGCGGTGGCTGGGAGCGGCCACTGCACTCTAGTCTGGGTGATTGAGTGGGACTCCAACTCAAAAAAAAAAAAAAAAAAAAAAAAAAAAAAAGATGGCCAGCTCTTTAAAGAAAAAAAAAACAGAATAAGGCTAGGAGCAGGAATGCTGGGAGAGTGGGGGTGAGGGTGACAATTGTAAATAGAATGTCAGGGTGGGCCTCTGGTAGAATGTGACAGCTAAACAAACAGACTTATTAGGAGTGACTAGGAAAGAAGGAAGAAAACCAAGAGAAAGTGAAATATAAAATTGTTGTCTTGAGTATTTGAGAAGTCTTAGTAGAAATCAATGAAGGGTTGCTTTTAAATCATGGAGAGTTGCTACATGTGATTTGGTTACTGTAAATCATAGCTTTGTGAAAGGAGATCTTGTCTTAGTGTGAATGTGGTTATTTTTGCAGAGAGGAGAAAGGTGAGATTTCTGCTGGGCTGAATATGTGCAACGCCCAGAGGGTGGAGTTATACGAAGCCAAAAGATGACTGGTGAAACTCTGCAAAATATGAGGGGCAAGCCTACAGGGTCAGTAGTCCAAATGAACTGGCCAAGGCAAGATGCATGGGGCTGATCCAAGATGGCGCCTTCACAGTAGAGGAGGGGAGAAGGAATCCCACCAGTGTAACCCAAAACAAGAAAAAGGCAGAAAAAAAAATACCTAGTCCTGCCTAGGGATGGTTAAAATATACATTACAGGCTATATTTCTCTGCATTGGTCTGAAAGCAGATTAAATCAGGGAGATAAATCAGGGAGACACCCCCCCCACCCACACACACACCCTCCCCAAGTTGAGCTGACGAGGCGGTGTTTGCACATTCTCTCAGTTTCTATCACGGTTGGAAATGTTGGAAAGGGTGTGCCTAAGGTCTAAATTCTATGGAAACTTACTGCTGAGCCAATAGACAGAATATGGATTCAAAAGCATGCCTTGGGTTTAGAAAGAGAACGGATGGAGTCTTTGTTAGAAGATCCCATCATCTCAAGGGTTAAAGGTCTATTGGAAAGGAGATCAAAAATCAAGAGCACATAAAAGGACTGTCTTGTTCTTTGAGTCTTTGGAACCATCCTCATGACAGATCTCTACTGTGGACTGTGGACTGTCCCGATATTCCCTCCATCACTGGACAGCTTCCTTGGGCACCTAAATGAGTTTTGTTTGCTCTATTGTGAGGGAACTACAGAGAAACTAGAGAGTTGTAGGAACTTAGGTCATAGGGATGTAGGGTCTTATGAATGGAATCTCCACCCCACACACAATGCTTTACTCAAGGACTTGGGACAGCTGATTCCAGCCATTAGACACAAAGCATTTAGGTGCCTATAAAAATATTTGAGAAGTAAAACATTTATTGGGCCCAAAAGAAAAGCATAAAATTGAAATTAATAAATATTTCATTTGCAGAAACGACATTACGATGACTTCAATTGCTAAATTTAGTATTAATAAAAGTGACACAACCCTTGAAAACAATGCATAGATTTTTTTCTCTCTTGCATGCAAGAATTCCTAAGTAGGCATAAGAACTGCCAGGAAACCACTGCCAATCATGATTTAAATTATTCATAGCCAAAAAATTTCAAAAGCAAAATACAATTTTAAAATTTATTTTTATAGCAAAAAAAAAAATACCCTCTATATTTAATGTGGGATGTGGGTACATTTTAACATGTGTGATAAGGAGCGAGGTTGAGACCTTCAAAAGTAAGAGGGTCTAGGACTGAGATGTGTGAACATTGACTTGACCTGGGGTCATATGTTGGGTGTCCGGGGAACAAGTATCCATATAATTTGTGCAGTTGGGAAGCTGAAGGTATATAAAGATAAAATGGCAGTTCATGTATAGGCTTTAAAGACAAGGTCTCCAGTTCATGCGCCAGGGTTCTGGGTTAGGAAAGCCACTTTGCTCCAGCTTCCTGGGGGCTTGGTCTGCCCAGCCTCCCACCCTCACCCCTACCTCCCTCCTCTTTCCATAACATGGCCTCATTCATTTACTTCAGAAGCTCCTTTCTGGAACAAATTCTCACATAGCAATCCTTTCCAGAATGCTACAGTAACAGAGTTCTCAAAGGCTTTGATTGATGGGGTTTGAAACACTCTTTCTTTCTGGAAATATTTATATTTGATCCCTTTTGGACAGACTGCACATAACTAGAGCTTATCACATTGCTGGAAATTATGGGCAGAGTCTAAGAGACAGGAGCCATGAGTCGGCCTGGGAGAGCAAAGATTAATATCCATTTGTGCTTTGCTGTCCTCAACCCCTGATAACTGTAAATAACGTTTGGAAAAGATTGGGGTGTATCATGATCTATTACATGGTGGCGACGATTCTGGTTGTTATGTCTTCCGCAGTGATTTATCATTCTCTGCAGTGACACAAATCATGGTCCTTGCCTGCCACTCTGGAATGTATGATCTGCTGACTTTAACAGTGATGAATTTGTGTTTATATCATAACATTTTTAACCTGAGCTAGACCTGACCTCCTGCTTCAATTTGGAAATGCACCGAAAATGCAATTTTGTAAACCTCCTTGTTTTTGCTGGTGTTATAATAAGAAACTATTTTCCACTTTTTTTTTTTGGGAGGAGAGAGACTAATGTGAATGGTGCAAATAGGGAGAAGGTCAAATTTGAGCCAAGAAAATGTTCTCAGTTGTTTTCTTACCTGTAAGAGATCGGTACAGTCTTGCCTTGTTCTAGCAGTCGGCATCCTTAGAGCTGTTAAGGCAGAAAAGCCTTGGAAGTCTTCTCTTTCAAGACCTGAACACCAAGAAGGGTCTACTAGTCTCTCCCTGGGTCTTTATGTGAAGTGTGGACAAGTGTGTGTCCACTTGTCCCATGAGCGGGTAGGCAACCAAATCCAGGCCTTTGCAGGCTGCCCTTTCATGCAATAATTTTCTATGAAACAGGGTCTGGGACTTAAAAAGATCTTTGGGATGTTCTATATAAGAACACTATATATTTTTGGGACCCCAATCTTTTCTGTGTAGTGTGGCTGAAATACAAAAAATACTAAAATAAAAAATAATTGAAAATCTCACTATTCCTCTCTGAAATGATCTTTATATTCCATTCAGATTGATTGCCTTTTTTTATTTTTTAACCCAAATGAGTAACCCAAGGATTTTGGGTTAAGAAATAATATATGAGTTATAATTATTCACATTTACATGGGGACCTTGGGAGGCAAATGCATTTTAGACCAAAAACTCTTTTTAAAAATATGTCTGTCCTGGATTCTCAGTTTTGAGACAAAAAGTGCAATAATGCTCCAGCCTGGCAAAGAAGCGAAGGGGATGATTTTTTTTCCAGTGTCCCATCTTGATCAGAGCATTGCCCCCTCAACCCTGCGTTGGTCACGGCCCCAGGCTTGCCTTATCTGATGTCCTGGAGGTCTCCCTGCTCATTTACAGATTGTCGACCATTTTCAAATGCCTGTCAGTGAGAACGAGCTCAGATGACAAATTTGCCTGTGATAATGTGCTGAGACAATATGCATTTTAGCTGAAGCCTCCTGGAAGCAAGTCTTGTTGCGCTGCCGAAGCCCACAGTGACTCTGAGGGTAGAATTTCAGGTGAGTGTGAATCCAGGGACAAGTGGAAGCACGTTGGTATCAGTCAAAACCCTAGTCTCCCCTGATGACAAAGACACAATCGCTTACCCTGCCTTATTTTTTCTCATTTTTGGATATCGAGTTCTGAGTCACTCCCCAAACAATAGAAATTTCACAAGTATTAAAAGTGACATGAATCTGCCTATTTAAAACCCAGAGGAAGAGAAATGACAATGAATTTCTCATACATACCAGTACTTTGCACAGTACTTTGTCACATCGCGCGGGTTATTAATACCACCCCGGAGCCTGGCACATACCACTCTTCACTACATTCTCCTTTCTCATAAACATCTCATCTCATCCAGCCTAACATCACTCCTAATACTTTGCAGAACCATGAAATTCAACACTCCACCTTCACTGGATAGTTCTTCCTTTTCAAAGCCCAATCTTTCTTAAACTCACTTTATATTACAACAACATTAATTGCTATTTTATGCACATACACAGACAGACTTCTTCACAACTTTACTTCTTGGTAACTTACAAGTGCACTGGTTGACAGCATCCTCAATTAGCAGAGTCATTTCCATATCCTGGACATATACATTGATCAGAAAAGATGACAATTTATTTTTAGACAGACGCAGGCTGCATAATTTAAATATATTTCCCATTTGGCAAAAATGGTGTTGTAGCTAATGTATGTACAATATTTCCAAAAACATTGGTACTTTCCCATAAATATCTTCCATATTTTTTTTCAGTGAGTAATAAAAAAGGTTGAGGTGGGATGTGTTTTATCCCACCACATTATATCATTCCTATTTTTCCTCTTTGTTGGATGGCAATCAGGGGCCCTGATGCCAAGCTTTGGAAGCAACAGCATCTGGCTCCTTGGCAGATCCTGCAGGCAGACTTGTTGCCAGCCTCTAAGCTGTGTCTGGGTCTGTTGCATGGTTTGGCTGCAGATGGACTCTCTGGGTTGCCTCGTGCTTCTGGAAGCCAGTCCTGGCTTTCCTTTGATTCTGAGGACTTTACTCATTTTTATTCATTTGTGAAGAAGGGCCCATCCAAATGCTTTATGAAACCAACACTGGAGAACATTAATGGATCAAATTTTGCCTTTGAAAAGGCAGAGGTCAGTGTGTGTTTGGGCGGGAGACACGGCTTTCTGGAGATGGGTCTACACATGTGGACGCTTCTTCCCATGAACTTCTATTCTAAGGAGATTGGAAGGAGGCCAGTTATGTGTTACCATTTCTCCCTCCCCCAGGATGAGGCTGTGTGGTTACCTGGAAAGAGAGAAACATGGGAGAGCTCAGAATTCCTCAGATCCGTAAAACCTCCTGTTTCTTTTGTCTTTTCTGTGGATCAGACCCTGAGTAAATGAACACACACAACAAAACTCCTCTCATCTTCTCTCCCGTGCCATCTTATTGTCCATATGACTATGAGATTTCACCACGGCTAGAAAGAAGGGTGGACATTAAGTCTCAATTTAGTCTGAACTAAGCACACATATTAAAGCCAGATCGCTTCCATTAGTGTTCCTTGAGATTCTGGCCTCTTGGGAAAGGCTTTCCAATTTTCATAGAATTGTGAAATCCCATCACCACTGATTTTTGTTTATCATTCTGATCCACTAAAAAATTCTATGCCCTGCAAACACATGTACATCTGTACCCTAATTAAAATATAATTTATTTTTGTTCTGAGGATTATTATAAATTTCATGATATTTCCTTGGGGGCATTTGCTGTCTCATTGATTCATTTATTGAATACCTATTATTTACCCGTTCTCATAGAGTTTACTTCCTACTAGGGAATGCTGGGAAATAAAGGAATTATCAATCAATTAATAAGATAATTTTAGATCGTACTATTAGAAAATAAAGCAGTAATTTCATGAAGTGTGTTTGTGGGGTAGAAAGAGAGATATTTTTGATTGGTTGATTGCACTTCAAGGTATATATCCAAAGGTTATAAGATCACTGTCTTGAAGAGATATGTGCACTCCCACATTTACTGCAGCACTATTAACAATAGCCAAGACATAGAAACAACCTGAGTTCCGTCAACAGATGAGTGGATACAGAAAAGGTGGTATTTCTACACAGTGAAATATTATTCTGCCTTAAAAAAAGAAGGAAGTCCTGCCATTTACCATAACATGAGTGAACCTGGATGACATTATATACTAAATGAACTAAGCCAGACATAGACAAATACTGCATGTTCTCTCTCATAAGTAGACTCTAAAAAAGGTAAATTTATAAAAACAGAGAGTAGGAGGGTGGTTACTAGGGGTTGGGGCATGGGAAAAATGAGGAGATGTTGGTCAAATGATACAAACTTGTAGTTATAAGGTGAATGAGTTCTGGAGACCTAATGTATAGCATGGTGACTACAGTTAATAACAAGTTATTGCATACTTAAAACTCGTTAAAGACAGTAGATCTTAAGTATTCTTACCAAACACACACAAAAGGTATCTATGTGAAGTGATGAGTATGTCAGTTTAATGGTGACAATCATTTCACAATGTATACATATATCAAACAGCATGCTGTACACCTTAAATGCATATATTTTTTATTTTTCCATTTTGCCCCAATAAAGCTGCAGGGGTGGGGGTGTGGTGCTGAGAGGTTGATTAGGGAGGATTATTCAAGGAAATGACATTAGCTCTAAGGCCAAACTACAGAAAGGAGCCAGCAATAATCTGGGAGGCTCTACAGGGAGAAACAACAAAGGCAAAGGTACTATTGTGGAATAATCTTGGAATAATCAAAGGAGAAGAATGGTAAGGATCTTGTTAGAGTGGTAGGCAGGGGCTAGATCAGAAGGAGCGTGCCACATCCCTGTGGGTCATGGTAAAAGGCTCAGAATTTATTCTAACAGCGATGGGCATTCATTGGTAGTTTTAAGTAAGGGAATGACATGGCTAATTTATATGTTTAAAAAAGGTTCCTTTAGCTTCTATGTAGAGGAGTAAGAATAGAAGCAGGGAGTCAGCTGGAAGGTTGTTGCAATAGTGCAAGAGTTTGTTTCAGATAATAGTGATATAATGCCAGCATTTATTAGTGCTTACTGTGTGTTGATGACTGGACATGCTGTATCTTAGGTGATCTTCACAAAACCCCCAGACTTAGGTATGATCTTCCCCATTTAATGCGTGAAGAAACCATAGGCTTTCAACTTACGTATGTCTAATTCAGGCAGGCATGCTGCCTCCTCATGCTATGAAAGCAAACCAGAGTAGAAGACCATCACTTTGTTGTTTTTCTGCATGCCTTCAAATAAGAAAAAGATGAAATTAAAAAGGCTACATCCAGATAGCAAAGCTTTACATGTCAATAAGATGAACAAAGTTCTTTCATAAAGCTCTAGTTGAGATTTAAAAAAATTACCATGGAGATTGCTCTCAGAAAACAGGAAGAATTCAGACAGGGATCTCAAGTGCTTAGAATACCTTTTTGTGCAATTAAAAATGATGAATGCAATGCTGTTTTTAATCCCCAGAAGCTGGGTTTTCCTAGAAATGTTCACACAGGTTTTACTTTACCCCTAAATTCCAATGGCTCTTCAATGCCCCTATGTTTGAAATGCCTGTGGGGCATGGAAAAGAAGAATATTTTGCCCTGAATCTATCAGATGATCTATTTCACATCGCTTTTAGTCCCCAAAGTTATCGATTTACTTGAGCTGAAAACTTCTGGACATATCAAGAAAATTAAGCTTTAATAAACTCAGAAGTAAGAAAGGGTTCTGTCATCACATATGGATACTTACTCTTGTCTTAGTGCACATGTCTCTCTCTCTCTCACACACACGTGCACACACACACACAAGAACTATAAGATTCCATCACTGCCACAGAAACATGACTAAATCATAGGGGAAATATGCAATGTAGCATTTGTGTTGTCAGTTGAGCTCCCATAGGTTTCCCTATCTATGGCAACAGAAGAACACTGTTCTCAGATCATCACTGCTTAGTTAACCCCACCAACTCTTTTTAAAAAAATCATTCTGAATGCCAAGTGCCCATTACTTTTATATCGGTTCCCAATTCTGATATCCTGCTCCTTTCTATAATAGTAGAAGTTTGCTCTAGTAAACTGATATTAAACATCACCAAACCCCCTCAATTAGTCAAAATAAGTCTAATCTAATTAACGTAAGCTAAAAGTTTTTATCTTTATTGAGCAAGCTGCTGCCTCCATCAAGATGATGCATTTATTTGGACTCACATAACCAAATTCTCTGACTCAACCCACCAGAAATTACTTTCTTTTTTTTTTTCTTTCTGGTCAAATATTGAATGGTATTGACTGGCCATTTGTCTGACTGTATCCATCAGTTTAACTAAGAAAACAGAACCAGTTACAGACATATGTTCACTCATATTGTTGAAATCACTTTTATTTGAAGTTCATTTTTTTACTAATACCATTGTTGCTAGTGAAATATTTGTGTAGTATTTTATTACAAAAATTAGGATACAATCAATTTTTTTCTATATTTTCTTTTTCTTTCTTTCTTTTTTTTTTGAGCTGGGGATCTCACTCTCTTGCTCAGCCTCAAGTGTAATGGCACAATGACAGCTTACCACAATTTGACCTCTTGGGTTCAGGCAATCCTTCCACCTCAGTCTCTTGAGTAACTGGAACCACAGGCACATGCCACCATGCCCAACTAATTTATTTTATTTTATTTTGTAGAGTCTGGAGTCTTGCTGTGTTGCCCAGGATGGTCTTGGACTCCTGGGCTCAAGTAACTCTCCTGCCTTGGCTTCCCAAAGTGCTGGGATTAGAGGTGTGAGCCACTGTGCCCAGCCTACAATTTTTTCTTTATAGTAAAACTTTGTATATTCCTCCTAGGAGTGAATACTTCCCCACAATTCTACCACTTGGTTTCTCTCAGTTGAAAATGTTATGTCAGTTTAAGATCTTACGGACTCATCTTTACAATTTATTACTGGAATGTAGCCAGTTTCATATCCTTATCACAGACATTAGGATTTGGGCATAATGACCTTGAGATTCTTCATTTAGGCATGAGCAATGACTATCACTACTCTAACAAAAACACCACAAAACAGAAAGGGAGGATGGTTTTGAAAAATGAAGTGTCCCCTTTGCTAAATGGGCTCAGAACCTTTCCAGAACATTTATTTTCTGGCCTCAAACCTAAGCTTTTGGGTTTCTTCTTTTCATCTGGAGCTCTTTGAAACCAAGATATTTAAGCTATGGTGACTAGAATCCATTCCTAGAGAGGGGCCTGTCGGGGACCCCAGCATCCCATTGGGCATTTCTCTTCCTGGGAGGCACCATCAGTTGGGTTGTAGCATGTTGAGTTCCACATTATAGCATTTTGTAGGCAGCCTTGTGGCACAGTTTGCACTGATAAATCTTTCAGCCATTTGAACTCCTGATGCTTCATCTTTATGGTGTATAGAGGGGGTTGACCCTGCAAGTCCCTAGTCCCAGAACCCACCTCACAGAAACAAGATGGAGTCTACGCAATGTTGTGAAGGTTTGTGTCTCCCAGATAAAGAGCCTGGATGAGACTAGAGCAAAAGATCAGAGACATAACCTGGCTGTCCCACCAAGAGGGTTTTTGTAACCATTAAGAAACGTGCTTCACTACCACGCCTTTCCCATCTAAATGTGCCCATCAACTTCCTGCTTTCTTTGACACCTGAGGGTGTTCTAAGGACCTGTTTTCCCTGTGACTTTCTCAAGTAGAAACTGTTTTTATTCTACCTCATTGGCTTTGTATTAAACTCCTCCTATGGCTCCTCCTCTTCTCTCTAAATGTTGGGGTATCCCAGGACTCTGTTCTTGACTTTCCAATCTATCTATATCCTCCCAAGATGATTTCATCCAGTCTCATAGATTCAAGACATATATTTCATTGCTGTTGGCCATCACATTTATTTATCCAGCCCTGACATTCCTTTGAGCTCCAGATTCAAACACTCAACTGCCTACTCAACATTCTCACTTATGACTAAGTGAGGCACCTCACAATCAACAGTGTCAGTGTTGAAACTTTCATTTTTTTCCTCCTCTCAGATCACTTCCTCTCCATCCCAACCAAGGTTTCCCCCTTTCAGGATATGACATCATTGTCCACCCGATTACTCAGACTAAAAACTTTGGAGTCATTACGGCTTCTTCTGCTTCCCTTGAATATCACAGCCAATCCATGAGTAAGTTCTCTTGGCACTGCTTCCAAAATATATCCCCAAACTGAGCACATCTCAACTGCAACAATCGTGGTCCCAGGTCCCATCATCTCTCACTTGAACTGCTCCTCACTGTTTTCCTGCTTCCCCTTTGCCATCCTGCACAGGGAAATGGAATACTTTTTCTTTTCTTTCTTTTTGTGAGTTGGGTTCTCATTCTGTTGCCCAGGCTGAAGTGCAGTGGCATGATCACAGCTCACTGCAGCCTCAACCTCCTGGGCTTAGGTGATCCTCAACCTCAGCCTCCTGAGTAGCTGGGACTACAAGTGTGTGTGACCACACCTGACTAATTTTTTTTTTATCTTTTGTAGAGACAAGGTCTTGCTATGTTGCCTAGGCTGGTCTCAAACTCCTGGGCTCAAGCAATCCTCCTCCCAAAGTGCTGGGATTACAGGTATGAGCCACCATGCCTGGTTCAGCAATTTTTCTAAAGCACAAATCATATGATATCACTCCTCTGCTTAAAGCTCTCTGATGTCTTTCAATTATGCTTGAAATTCAAAATGGCCACCATGCTCTGGATACTACCTTCCCTCTAACCTCCCCGGGGACCCTTCTGCCTCTGGCTTTCTATACTTTAGTCTTACTGTCCTTTGGGTCACAGTCATTCTCATCTTAAGACTGTTGCACCTGCTCTCCTGACTGTTGGGAGCAGTCCTTCCTTGGGTGTTTGTGTGCCTCCTGCTCCTCATTCAGGTCTCAATTGAAATGGCACGTCCTCAGAGAAGTGCCTCACTCCTTCATGTAAGCAGTGCCCTGCTTCCATCCCCAGTTCCCAGCTTTTCTTTTTTGATAGTCCCTAGTTTATCTTTTCAGGGTGCTTAGAAGCACCTGAAATGATAGCATTTGTGTGTTTGCTTTTTATGTTTGCGGTTTATCTCCCTCAGTGCAAATCTAAGATTATAATGTCTCATGGACTAAAAGCTAAGATGATGCTTCCTTCCATCTACCACAGAAAAATGTTGTAAGGTGTAAGAAAATTAATGTACCTCTTTAATGTAACCCTTCTCATCAGCAATATTCACTCTCACGAAAACATCAAGAAACATCCAGTGTGCTGCCACACAATGCTCAGGGTGAAATATTAAGAGAGCATCAACATATCTACATATGTATAATTGATTTTTGTATTTCATGGTGATTGATTGGCAAGAACAGGTGTCTGGAGCATAGTGACTGCTCTTTGAGAGGCTTAAGTAGGATCTAAAGTTTCACTCTGCGTCGATCATGTAAGAACACAATCAAAGTACGTGATTAGGATGGGCAGAGTTCTGTGAACACTTCATAAATTTGGTTCGTTCACTTTCCAAAATGTAGCTATTGTTCAGATTGATACTAGATGTCATTGATACCTCCTGAAGGCACAAGAGCTCTTCCTGTTTTTTGGGCTGTCCCAGGCCTCCTGCCTGCCAGGGAGGTGGGAGGCAGGGCTTGGAGGAACTGCTCTGATGATAGAGCTCCCTTGGCATAAGACAGCCACACCCATGCCCAGTGACACCTATGTAAGGTGAGTGGTGACCACTGCCCAGGGACCACTCTGCGGAAGAAGCCCGTATGGATTATGCCAAGAGCTGCAAAGAAAATGTCATGTAGCTAGAAACACCTTCAGCTAGGCCTAAGAATATTTAGAGACACACACTGAAGAAACAGGGGTAATGGCAAAGGCATTCAAAGAATCCCTTTGCACTGGGAGTCCACACAGGAGGAAATCCTATCTAGGAGGGGAAGTGAGTCAGAGCTTGCTTACAACACTGGCGGAGGACAATCGGATCTTAGAAGAGATTTAGTAGTTTATATATTTGAGCTTTACAAACATTCTCAGATTTTTGTTTTCACATTCCATTGTTGAATCCTAGAAAAGGTATTTCAGGAAGGGTCTTTAGAAGAACATGTTTATGGGGGGAGGAACAGGTCTGAGGCCATGCTCTGAAGGACAGACGCTCCAGGCAGTGCTAGGAGGGCCTCCGTAAGGCATTTCCGATATACCCAAGGCCTTTCTGGGAATTGGCCACAGTTCAAGAATCATGCCTTATCCAGTCTTGTTAGAATATAAAACTGATGCTGGATATGGCGCATTTAGGCAGGTGGTCTGTAGTTTACATGCTACTTAAAATTTCCGAAGCCACCTACAGTAAGAGCTTGAAATAAATTGTGAGAAATCACTTGAATAATCTTGCAAACATCCATGTAATGCTTAAACAAAGGCCACCTAAAGACCAGGGAAAGGCTGCCAGGAACCAGTGTGCAGTTTACCTGGGGAAGCCCCCTGGAGCAGTACTGGATGGGTGAAAGGGATCTCACTCACCTGGGCTTCAAGCAATCCCCATTCATTCCATTCTCTTTTTTCATAATATTTCGTCCAGCCTAATCTCCAACTAACTCTCAGAAACTGAGGAAAAACACCTTTTCAGTTTTCACAAAACAACCGATTAAAATACCTCCAAGAACAACACAGAGGTCTAGTCAAAGGAGAAACTCTGATTATACCATTTCCTTCTGGCCTGTAGAGGGTCTCATGAATTATTCTGCCATTTGGTATGAAACCCTCATGTGAACCATTGATGGTCTTGGAGAAGATGCCATGACTCATTTCTTTATGAGGGAAATGGCAAACTAACTATAAAAGCAAGCAAACAAACCAACATGTGTCCAGGCAAACAGTGGCCCAACAAACCACAGACAATCAGAAATAGCAAAATGCCCCTCTGCCCAGCTCCATCCCCCAATAATTTCCAGGGATGACAAGGAGCTATTTTATTACTCTAAAATGGGTTAAATGGTTCAGACTCTTTCTGTGTACCATCACTTTGAAAGACTATTTCATGTGTGATTTAGCAGTATTTATCTGATATTTAGTCAACAATTACTTGCTCATTCTTTATGGGTCAGGCTTGGGGAATCACTAGGGATCCAGAGGGGAGGGAAAAAAAGGAGACAGTTCCCGCTCTCAAGAAGCTCATGGTTAGTGAGAAACATAGACCAGCGAGTCAACAATAGCAACTCTATGGGCCATGGTGTCTATGAAGCCTGAAGAGCATGTCAGGAGTCACAGATCAGGATGGAGGAGGAACGTCTAATTCAGCCTCAAGGGTCTCCTAAAGAAAATGCTTTGGAGGAAAAGATGCTGAAAGTGAGTTTCCAAGGAGAAATGGAAGTTAGCCAGGAGAAGAGGAAGAGAAAACTCACTCCTGGACAAGGAGGAACTGAGGCTGAGGATTGGATATGTGAGGAAGCAAGGCTTTCAGACACCTCTGGCTGTAGGGAAGAATGGCGTGGGCACCTGGGAGAAACCGAGGGAGGCAGAAACCAAGCAATGCACATTCTTCTGGGCTATACTAAGGATGTTGCCATTCACTCTGAAGGCTGTGGGCAAACTGGCGTGATCAGGCATGATGCATTAGCTTGCAGAAAATGTATTCTGGCAGCAGCCAAGAGGGCAGAATGGAGAGGAGCAAGACTAGAGGTTTAAGATGAAGATGAAGGTGAGAGATTGAAAGATACATCACCCACAGAGCTGAGCAGAACGGATGGCCCATTGTCTATAAAGGGTCTGAGGGAATAGAAGTCGGGTGTGATGCCCAGGCTTCTGAGTTAGACAAGCCCACCTTTGCTTATAAATGCCAACACCGAAGGGATATGTTTTAAAGGCGATAAAACTTGAAAAGTTCCCAAAACAAACACTTAAAGTTTCTAAGGTAAACACAAATGATCATCATTCAACAAGCTTATTCTAGGTTTCACTTTGACTTTAAATCAAAAGGCAGAGCTTTAAGCCCCCAAGAGGACTCTGGATCACAGAGCTGAGTTATGATGGCTTGGTGTTCTCAGGGTATATTGCAATTCCCACTTAAATGGGGTGTGACCTTGAATACACAAAGGATGAGGATCCCAAGAATAGAGATTCCACCGCCATGCAAGCAAGATATATAAATATGAATGTCAAGCCACTCCAATGCATGAAAGGCTTTTAAAATGCCTGAGAGTTCCAAAGTGCACCGGGCCTCACATAAGCACAATGAAATGATAATGAAGACAACCAGTAGCAGCGACCACCCACCAGCGGTTTTATTGCTGTAACTAGGAATGAAGGGTCTCCCTGGAACTATTGACACTGGATGGCATTGTCATTTTTAGCACATGCTGAAGCTGTGATTGTGAAAGGAATTGTCTCTGTTAAACCAAAGCCAGACTATTTATGGACATCTCTGCTCCCACTACATTCTTGTGCCATGGCCATAGGTAAGAAAAAATGGGAAATGGCTGCTTGGTTGCCACACATTTTCCCATAAATTCCCTGTCCATGCTTAATTAACCGAGGAAGAAATATGCATCAGAGGCCTCTTTTTGGAGGGCTTCAAGCTGAAGTTCAGTACAGGCCCCTACCTTCCTATTTATTTCCTTGCCTTCTGCAAACCTTGGGTCACAGGCCCCATTCAGGCCACCCACAATGTTAGGGGTCAAAGGACTGCACTTAACCCTGGTGGGGGTTTCTTTCTCCAACTATCAGAAGAGACAAAATCACTTGCTTTCATAAGAGGAATGCACATATCAGACAATAATAACTTCATTGTGCCGGCTTTAGGAACATGTGCACACACACACAAAATCCTCCGGCATTCTATGCTCTAGAAGCGAGCACCAAGAATTAGTTTTCGTGTCCATCTTTTTATTAATCCACAGTTAAGTATACTCCACATATGAAGATTGTGGAGAGGCTTTAGTAGGTTTCAAGACCTTCCTTCTGGGTTTTCAACTCCATGGTCCAAGTTGGGGGGACAGAAAGACTAAGTGGTGAGAGCTAAGCTGCCAGTTTTAGTCTCTTGTGGGTCAGTTCAGTCTGGGGGGCAGAAAAAGGACTTTGGGGCTCAGATAAGTTTATGCCTTTTCTTCTGTTCTAGAAGTGTGGTTTCTCTCATTTCAAGTGCTCCATTTAACTGGACATTCAGCTTTTTATTATTATTATTATTTATTTATTGTTTACTGCCTAATAGGTAGCTTCTAGAATAAGAGATTCATTTTCTCAAGAAACATTATGTGCCAGACACTGGAGGGAGTGAGGGCTGACAGAATGACACTGTGGCTTGCCTGCACTAGTAGGTGTGCCTCACACTGCAAGAATTCTGTTGGGGCTGACAGATCCCTAGGAAGCCATCAGGACCGAGAAAACTTGCAAAGACAGACACCTCTCTGACCAGAGTGGAGTTGAGGCCAGTAATGTGTTGGTGTAAAGCAGAGGTGTCCAACCTTTTGGCTTCCCTGGGCCACAACAAGTAAAGGTCTTGGGCCACACATAAATTATATAATGTTGTTAGAGTAAATATGTCATCACATGGGGTCACAAAGAAAATAAACACTAAAAAACAGGTGTCTTGGGCCTCATGCGGCCCACAGGCCGCAGGTTGGACATGCCTGGTGTAAAGCAGAAAGTAACAGCAGGCTGATCGTTTCATTAAAATTCAGGGGAATTCTCACACAAGGGTTGAAGGTATCAGGGAAAGGCACAGTGGAACCCAAAGCTGCCTCTGATCAACATTTGAAGTTTCAAAGCCACCCACAGAGCCATTAACTAATGACTCTTAAACTGTAACAAACCACAAAGACAGTGTCCCAGCCACAGTGAAGTATAAGACAAGTAGGCTCTGGTGTCAGACACACCTGGCTTGGCTTGCACCTTTGTCCTTCAAGAGTAGGGAAACCACAGGTAGGTCCACCTTGTCAAGGAATGGTTTTCTCATCAGTAAAATCAGGTATGAAAATGTATAACTTCCCTGTGGAATATTTATGAAGTCATGTGAACATTCCAGCATTCAATCATATTAGCTCTGAGGTCACGACTATATTCCAGAGGGGCACAGTCAGCAGCATGGAGAGGTGACGGCCCAGCATCTGGGTACCAAGTAGGGAGTACACGTCTCCTGACTCTGAATTTTGACCGAAATTGTAACTGCCATATTAGACATAGCTTGGAATATGACATCTGTTCTGGATATCTCTGGCCTTGTTTGTCTGCAAGCCCCATCACACCAGGCTACTAGTCTCAAGACACAGAGACTCACGCCACTGTGTCAGACCATTGTTATCACCAGGGAGATGGATATGTAATAGGCTTTGTCCTCAGCTCCCTAGACTCACAGGTAAAGTACATGCCTGAGAAACCACTACCCTTTTTTCATCGCTTTCAGCAATTCCATATGTTGTCTGCAAGACAGATTTTGTTGCATTCGAAGCGAGAGCCATAGGAGGGGGGACCCCCCAAAAAACCGAATTTATTTATTAAAAATTGTGTACTTATTCTCACATGTTTAAATTTCAGTCACCTTCAAAGTACTCTCCGTTTGACGCAATACACCTATCGAAATCCTTTTTCTACTGCTCAAAATTGTTTTTGAACTCATCCATTTTGATGCCTTCTAGTGCTCCTGACTTTTCTATTTCACCTCTTCCATATCAGCAAAATGTTTCCCTTTGAGGACTTGTTTCATCCAGGAAACAAAACAAAACAAAACAAGTCACTTGGTGAAATTGGGTGACTAGAGAGGGTGGGGCAAAGGGGTCACGCTGTTTTTGGTCAAAAATTGCTGAACACTCAGCGCAGTGTATGTTCGTTGTCATGGTGGTAAGATCAGTCACCTGTTTGTCACAATTTGGGATGTTTCTTCCGCAATGCAGCCTCTCACAACAACGCTAGCCGGTACACTGATGCTGATGGGTTCCTAGAACACTTACCTAATGGGGGAAGCCTATACTACAAGGGAGCCCCCCAAAAGATATTTCATTTTTAGGAGTCCCCCTGGTATATCCAGTGGGCCTGAGATTACAGACTGTTAGGTCAACTCTCCGTTTTCTTACTGAAAGAAACTTGTCCCTGACTAGAGCCCAGGAAAAAGCTCCCAGATTACAGTTCTGACTTTGAATGAACCTCAGAATGTCTACATCTCTTGGACAAGGAGAGTTACAAGTAGCTAAGAGAATCCTGGCAAACATGCTAGGTTCCCATTTGCTGGGAGTGCAGACCTGGAGGAGGAGGGAGGAGGAGAAGGAGGAGGCTGAGAAGGAGAGGGAAAGGGGGTGGGCAAAGAAGGTAGATAGGAATATGGCAAAATTACCTGTATGCTTATTACACACAAAATCTCATGCGGCTTTCAAGAAGAAAAGCCCAGAACTGACAAATAGTAACTTTTTTTTAATCTAATGACTCTAACTGAAAGAGAGATAATTTCTATTGGCAAATTCGGTTATTTTTCACTTCTATAATTTAAAAAAATGAATATGTATTCATCTCTGGTGCTCTGCTTACAACTGTCACAGAATGCACCATGGAGAGTACAGCATGACAAATTACAATTCATGCAAAAAATTAGATATTTGTACTAAAACAATAGTTTTCATATAAATCTGCTGTCATGTAAAACATCCTAGGCTTAGGTCCAATGTCGGAATAATACTTGTTACGATATTGGGTGCATCTAAAGGTCACGAGATTGTAATGAATACTTCTCGATATAAATTTCATGGTGTGCTCTCACATTTTTGAGTTGTTTTTTAAATTTAAGATAGTACAAAATTGAGTCATTAGGCACTTGCATATACCCAAGAACTCTGGGCACTTTGAGGTAAGTTAAAAATCTCTCAGAAAACACTCAGTGTCCTAAACAGACACTTGTGTTGCCAGTTATCCTCAAAAAGCAATCAGATAGGGCAGCATTATTCACAAGAGCCCAGGGGTAGAAAACACCTGTCCGTCAACAGATAAATGGACAAATAAAATGTGGTGTATCCATACAATGGCATATCATTCAGTCACAAAAAGGAATAAAATTTTGACACATGCCACGTGGATGAACATTGAAAACATTATGCTAAGAGAAATAAGCTAGTCACAAAAAGACAAATACCCAGAATGGGCAAATTCAAAGATACAGAAAGAATACAGATGATCAGGAGCTGGAGGAGGATACTTATTGTTTAATGGTTACAGATTTCCTATTTATGATGATGAAAAAGTTCTGGATACAGATAGTAATAGTTATACAACATTATGAATATATCTAATGCCACTGAATTGTATACTTCAAAGACGGTTAAAATGGTATTTTTATGTTACATAGTTTACTAGAATTTTTAAAAAAGAAAGCAAGAAAGCAGAGCAGTACTACTTAGCTCTCAGTGTTGGAAACCCATCCTTTTGCATCGAAAACTTCTGAAGGACAGAAGTGTGTTTTGTGTCTCTGTGTTCTAACAGACCATCAACCTGCTCCTCACGGAATGGGGTCAGGGACCCCAGACCGTGAACTAGACACATGCATAGAGGCAAAGTAAGATGTTCCTGAAACTTTCAGATGGTCGCATAGTATGACTGGGAAAAAGAGGCAGAGGGTGGAGGGTAGGGGAAGGGTCTTAAAGTGAGAATGACAGTGACAAAAAATAAATAAGGAAGGAAACTAGTTGTAGAATTGATATGGGCAACTCTACATGTAGACTGGACACCTCTCGCCAATATATTTTTTTCTCAATCCCTTGTGGAGAAATTGAAACTTTTTTTCCTTTTGAATATCTAGTGCTGTGTGTGTGTGTGTGTGTGTGTGTGTGTGTTTTAAATACCGCTAAGCAATTAGTCTATTAGCCTCTCCCAAACACTCACTCTTAGTGATCAAATTATGTATACAAGGGAGCCCACTCAATTTTCTCTGAAAGTTCATCATGGATGAGCTGAGTGTTAACATAAATAACATAGCAACAGCCAAGATGCAGGGTGGGTACCCATTAAGAGAAAACGAATACAATTTAATCCAAGTAAGTCTTTGGTGTTGGAGTACCTTTGTGCCTTATTCCTACAATTCCACCACCGACCCTCTTCCTCGACCCCCCCAATCCCCTCCACCCCCCACCCCAGGAAGAGGACGATCAGCAGGGATCTCTCTATGTTGCCCATTCCTCCTGGAGACCTTGGCTTTGGGGAAACAGGAGAACGCAGCCGAGCAGAGTTACACGGTGGGAACGCGCCAGGGGGAAACAGAACCAGGCTCTATCTTTAGGTTGACAACTCCGGAGCTGGAGTCCTATCGGTGGCCGTTAACAGCTCAACAGGATCCCACCGACTTGGAAAGCCTGCCGATGGCGTCGGGGAGAACTGGAACGTGGTAGAATTGCCTGCACACCCGTTACAGACACAATCTGCCGGGATGCTAGAGACGCCCCTCACTCTGGCTGAGCTGAACAAACGCCTGTGTGGCCAGAAGCCCCCACTGGGTGTAGAGATCACGTTCGCCGGGCGCCGGCAGCTGCTGGGGACGGAGCTTTGTGCAGCTCTGCCCGCGGCCCGCTCTGCACAATGGGGGGTCCTCCCAGCCCTCCCCGCCAGGGTCGGCTCGGGCGGTCCGTTTGTTGCTGCCGCCGCTGCCGCTGGGGCTGCTGTTTCTCAGCTGTCCGCCGCAAGGCCGTGCGTTTGAAGTTGGGCACAGTGTGCCTCTGAGGTGGCTCTTTGGCCCATTCATCGCAGCTGTCCCACTTGTGCTGGCACGGAGCAGCTGCGGGCCCCCTGCACACATCCTGCCCGCAAAGCCCAGCATGGGCCGCGTGCCCTCCGGTCCCAAGAGGCTGCTGCGACCACGCCCCGCGGTCGACTGTGAATCGTGCCTTGTGTCCAGCTCTGGCGGTTACCTCTCTGCCAGCTGTTTGGCATTACCTGGGCCAAGGCCACGGGTCTGATGTCCACGTGGGCTGGTTAGTGGCGCGCACACTTGTTCCGGGACTCCAGAAGGCGCACCTCACCAGGAGCCGCGTAAATGGGAGCCTCTGTTGATCGCAGAGGAGACGGGACAAGAAAGCATGGTCGAGCCGATGGAAAGGGGTCGTTCCTGCCATGAAGATAACTCAGAATTGGCCTTCTGGGAGCAATGGGTTGAGAGGAGCCCCAGGATTTCCTAGGGAGCACGGTGGTCTGCTGCGGACCTGCCGTGACCAGATGGGATCTGGTGCTAGTCTCGAAAGGCAATCTTGCCTCAGTTAAAGGTTCTGCTTCTGAGTCAGCCCCTTGTTGACCGACGCAACAAAATTTATGAATAGTTTGAAGTCTTATATAGTTTGTGTAAATCGTTGGCTATGTGGGACATTTCATTAGAGAGGGCTGGAAAATAGACTCAGGGGTTTGTTTTTTGTTTTTTGCCTAATCCAGCAAATGGGCCGCGCGTGTAAGGTAGATAAAAATAATGCCCATGCACTCTCTATTACAGACTTCAGCACAGACACTGTTCCTACAGGACTGTCTCAAGCACTAAGAATGATATTTATAGTATATTGAATCGAAAATATGTCCTGCAAGTTCTGCGCCAAAGTTTTTAAACAAGCGAGCTTCTAGACCAGTGCCTTTCAGCCTGCCTCAATAAAATAAGAGAAATGATAGTAACTTAATATTCAATCCTGCTCCACATAAATGCAGACTAAAACAGGAGGTCAGCCAGCTGATGAAAGAGGCGAAACTGTTGATGAAAAAGCCATATTAATCAAAAGATTATCATTTTGGTGAGGTTTGACCCTTATCTTCAATGTACTCACAGTATAAAGGAGAAGGTTGAGAAACCACTGATAATCACAGTTCTCAATTTGAATCTTGCAGAACTTTAGGGGTTTAAAAATTAATACTTGGGCAACCCCCCCTCGGGGCCCCTCCCACTCTGGGAGCTTTTCTGTCCTCTCAATAGATCCTGCTTTCCAAAACAATAATAATAATACTTGATTTATCAAAATTAAAAATTCAAAAATCTAATTTTTCCTTACAATTTAGGTTCAATTCACAAACATTATTCTATTTATACACTTAACACATGTTTACAAGCTCTTTTGAGAATCCTTTAATTTCTTAATTTAATTCCTTTAAATATTTTTAAATGTATTCATAAAAATAATATACTCAACTTTTTAAAATGTTTCAATCGATTCCTAAACAAAAGTTTTCCAAGTACCTACACTACTCCCTTAAATCTAATAAAAAGGAAACTTATTTATATGATGAATCTTAAGCTCTTTTAACTCTTTCTGTATTGTTTATAACCTTGGTACTATTCTCTTATACTTTTCAACTTAGACCCATAAGTAAAATTAATTAAATAAACTTCACATTTTAAATTGAAATATGAAATTAGGATGAACTCAGTTACATACTGAAATATGCCCATTTCTCTTAAGCATTCCAAAATTCAAATATAGCAAATATATACTTACTATGCCCAAATTTAACCTAAAACTTAATATATTGGTTTGATTTATTTTAAAATTTAAATAGTTAATGCTATATCTTCCCAAAGTTTAGAAAATTTTAAAAAAATCTTATATACAAAAAAAAAAAAAAAAATTGTCATCCTAATCCAAGCAAGTATATGGAAGTTTGTTAAAGATGTCGAGATACTCTTAGGACTTGATTCTAGCAGCAATCATGATGAGACACAATGAAGTCTCTTTACTGTCACTATAACAGGTACACCAAAACTTGGTAAAGGGATTTGTCCCTTGTCCATGTCCAAGAGTAATCCTATCATTACTTAATTTTCTGTCTGTTCTCTGAAATCCGCAGTTCTCACCAAGATGTAACTAACGCCCTCCTCTGTCTCAGTTGGGTTTATCTTTCTTTGGCTGTTGAGATATGTGGAGAGCATCTTATCAGATTTGGGATATTTCCCAAGTTTTTGCCTGCCTGACCCTGTACCTACAACCAAAGCAATGTGAATGGCACTAATGTGGCCCATCGAGGCAATGAAAGAAATATTTAGAGATGTGGGTCCCTAACCCAGCCTGATGAATAGGAGTTAAGAATAGCAAAGAACGGAAACCTCTTAGTCAAATCCAGGTTTTATTTAGAACACTCAGACAGCAATGGGAACAATTTATTTGATATGACTAAAGGCAGGGAGGTGGTTGCAAAAATTCTGAAAAAAGATGATATTAAGCAGTAAGAAATTATACACAAATGAGTGGGGAAAATGGTGATAGACTTAGGGTATAGAAAACAAGTCTGTGTTTTCCAAAACCCAATGTCTTAATCCAGCTTCAAAAACACTTGAGTTTTGACTGAATTTTTTAAACAAGTAGGTAGACATTCTATATTGTTGCTTAAAGTAAGAACAGAAATTTCTGAATGACAGCTGTATTAGGGTTGGGTAGGAGAACAAAGCTGTCATTTTGTTATGAACATTCATGAGTCAGACTGTGTTCACACTCCTTCTGCAGGTCGTCTCCTTTAGATTAAAGATCATTTCTTAAAGATCACTTCTTCCCTACTCTCTCAGACTTAGTGAGGGTGCCCTTTCCTGCACTCTCATGGTACTCTATGCGTCTCCCTTGAATCGTATATATCTTAATTTTTAATTAGGCAATTATTTGTGCAATCACTTGGACAATATCTGTCTCTCCCACTCTATGAGAACTGGAACCATGTCTGTCACGTTCACTGATAAATCCCCAGCAACTAGCACAGTGTCCAGCATGTAAAATGTGCTCAATAATTATTTGTTGGATGAATGAATAGATAGATACATGGAAGACTTTAGGAATGAATGATTGAATTAAAGCAATAGACAGTACAGGTCCCTGCTGGTAGAAACAACCCAATATGTTCCTCTCAAAGGTGCTATGAATTTTTTTCCAAGCACTTGTGGAGCACTGCATGAGTGTGGTTAAGTGCATTGGCTTCAGTGTCATATCTATATTGGGTGATCTCAAAGAATTCACTTAATCCCTTAAAGCCTTAGTTTTCTCCATTGTAAAATGAGGATAATTATAGTATAATGTATGTGTGCATATTCAGCTATATTTCAAATAGCAGAGGATTAGATATGAAATAATTTTCAGCAAAGCAACTGCCTCAAAATTAGCTATTCAGTATTCTTCTTTTTCTTACTTTTCCTTATATATAAAGGTATAGAATCTTCTAGGGGATGCACTCTTCTCCTGTCCTTGGACACCAGAACTCCAGGCTCGTCAGCTTTTGGACTCCAGAAATCACACCAGCAGCTCCTGGGTTCTCAGACCTTCAGCCTTGGACTAAAAGTTACATCATCAGCTTTCATGGTTCTGAGTCTTTTGGACTTGGACTGAGCCACAATACTGGCACGCCAGCATCTCCAGCTTTCAGACAACCTGTTGTGGGACTTCTCAGCCTCCATAATTACGTAAACCAGTTCCCCTAATAAATCCATTTCATATATCTATTTAAAAAAAAACACCAACCTTCCAGAATGTAGGCAAGGGAGTCAGTTTAAAAGCTTTAAATAGAAGGAAGGAGATCAGGGAATAGCAGCCTCTACACCTGAGATCCTGGGCAACTCTTAGAGCATTATGTACAGCTCTCAAAACAATAAGAAAAATAATTCCTTGGAGAATTATGCTAACCAAATGATTAAAAGTATTCCAAGTTTGAAAGATTTTAAATGGTATTATAATGTAGGGCCTATGAGTCATTTAACTCTAGTGTTTTATGTAAACACGTCATATATATTCAATGTAATAGTTATTTTGGTTATATTTTAAAACTACAAATTGTAGTAAAATACCTTTATTTCTAGTACTGACTCCAAGCCCTACACAAAAGCTAGCTCCTCAAGTTTACTGCCAGATTTATAATACTCTGATTTATAGTAGCATTTTAAAAATACAAATTACAGACATTTTTGATATCACCAGGGATGTCTGACTCTTAACCTTAGAGTGAGTTTGGCCTCTCACATTTATTGCCAGATTAAGATTTTATGATGCTCTGATTTATTGTAACTGCAAAAGTTAGTACAAGGCATTGTTTTTTTATCATAATCATCTGAATGTTTATTTATGATCGTGTTAATATTGTGCTTTAGTATTTTTGTGCTTCTGACAATTTTATGGCCCATGAAAAAATCCACAGGGCATCTGGTCTGCCAATAATCCCTGGCCTTCTAAAAGTAACTGATCTCATCAGAATTCATTAAAATGGTGCTATTGCTTCACATAGACAATAAGGAGGGGCTGTGGATTTTTAAAAATTAAGTAGATATAAGCCAATGACTAATTCCATAAAACATATTCAGACACTATTACAAATATTAAAAGTAAATCGGAATCTGAAATCTATGGCTGCTTCAGGTTTTGAGACCTCTGGTTATTTAGAATCTCCTATTAGCAACAGGAAGTAAAACGCTCACCAAAAGGGACAGAGTACCTCAGGGGTCCTCAAAATTCCTTTATGCCCTCAATTTGATGTTTGTTCCCATTCTAGATTCTGTCCATGTGGAAGTCATTTCTGGGGGACAAAAAGGCCTGACCACCGGGAAGTATCTACCCAATGTGAAAGTTCTGGAGAGTTCTGCATGTACTTTCCATAGAGGAAATATTTATTTGGGCCAAGATGTGAATTAAAACCAGTGGCCATCTGCACTGGCCTTGTGGAAAAGCAAACAAAACTCAGAATTCGTGATGTTCCCTTGCTCTGCATTCTCAGTTAAAGGAGAAAAGAGGCCTATTTGCCATTTTCTCAGAAGTGTGGGCTTTCCAAAGATGTGGCACACAGTTCACTTTCACATATATATATCTTTGTTTAGTCATACTGAAGAGGAGTTGGGCTTTGAAATGTCAAAGCACTGGCCTCAAGGAAGTAGGCGTGGCTCCCATTGTACAGCACAGAATCTCAGAACACCAGGCTGTATACAAGCCAAGTGTGTTTATCTAGAATCCCTACTGGAAGCATCTCTAACTCTCCTGAGGAAATCAGTGGTTCTGTAAATAATTTGATAAGTAGGCAAAGCACAGAAAACCCACCCAGATTGCTGTGTCTTTAAGGAGGTGTGACCCTCATCTTAGAGTCAGTTTCTGGAGTCCATCGTCATCTTTACATGAGTTTCCCCCGTGTGTCCTGGAGGTCAGTGCACAGTCCAGGCTCTCTATGCAGTCGCCTCTCAGAAGGCTGAATCAGAAGCATGCTGTCTGTTCATACTCCACCAAGTGGGGCAACTAGCCATCCATTCGTGTCGGCTGGTGCAGTAGGTTGGCAGGCTAAGCAATAGGCTAGAAATTCAGTCTGTGGGTTTTAATGCCTGCTGTGCTGTGTGTGACCCCAAGGTGAGCCTCGTAACATTCATTATGCTTCAGTGTCCGCATCTGTAAAAGGGGAGGACTGGGCGCACAGCTGGCAAGTATTAGCAACGTGTTGCTGTTGAACTGATGGATGAGAGCCCCTCAGAACCCTGTCACCTTCTCCTCAGAGAACAAGAAAGTTTCCAAGACATGAATCTGTCTCGTGTTTCATTAGGATCCTCCACAAGAATGCCTCGTCCCATTTCCAGACAAAACCTCATCCTGTTCCTCCCACTCCTGGACATCCCTGGCAGGGTAGTGTCCTTGCCGCAGCCGCCATTGCATGTCAGTGATAGGTTGAAATCCCAAGGGAGAGGCTGAAGAGGTGGGGAAAATGGAATGGTCAGAGACAGAAGAGAGACACAAAATAAAGCTATGTCCAGGCTAGAGGTGCTCAACATCTTGGG
This sequence comes from Tarsius wallacei, assembly GCA_963574415.1. Taxonomy (NCBI): domain Eukaryota; kingdom Metazoa; phylum Chordata; class Mammalia; order Primates; family Tarsiidae; genus Tarsius; species Tarsius wallacei. The sequence goes on along the minus strand of CAUYQG010276688.1, from coordinate 7,550 downwards.
GACACGGAGGGACTTAGATGCAGACAGACCTGGGTTCAAACTTCACACACAGCTGAGACAACTGCGCAACACCTCATTTTCTCCATCAATAAATCAAAGAACAGCCAGGCATGATGGCTCATGCCTGGAATCCCAGTGATTTGGGAGGCAAAGGCGGGATGATTGCTTGAGGCCAGGAGTTTGAGACCAGCCTGGGCAACATAGTGAGACCCTGTCACTATAAAAAAATTAAATTAAATTATCCAGGCTTGGTGGCATGCACCTGTGGTCCCAGCTACTCGGGAGACCGAGACAGCAGGAGGGCTTGAGTCTAGGAGTTTGAGGCTGCAGTGAGCTATGATCGCACCAGCCTGGGTGACAGAGGAAGACCCTGTCTCAGTAAATAAATAGAGAAATGAATAAATAAGTGGAGGAGACAATTGTGCCTACATCAGAGGGTCACTGTGAGGATGAAGTCTGCAAGTGCATGTAAAGCTCTTAGCACACAGATGGCATCAATAAGTGAGAGCTATGCTATTATGATTAGTACTGTGCTCAACCTAATGCTGCTGTTAAAAGAGGATTTTTGTTTTTTGCTTCCCATCTTACCTTTTTCTGTGTATGGCTCATGGCTTACGTCGAGACCTTGCTCAGAGAGGGAGATCTGAGTTTATCGTACATTCTGTATGGCACCTTGGGTAGCTGCCTATTCACTCACTGTGAAGCATCGATTCCTGCTCTTTCTTGGGAGCTGATTTGCTCTGGAGAAGAGGTGCTGGGTGTAGCCAGAGCAGCCTCTAGAAGCAGCTGGGCAAAAGTTCAGATGCATTATGGAGGGAGGGCATGTGCCTGGAGGCTCCTACAGGAAGACAGCCCATCACAGGACATTATGGTTGCTTGTCTGTTTCCCACTCGGAGTTGTCAGCTCCTTAGAGGAAAGGATTCTCCTTCCCAGGGACCTCAAAGAGGTCGTGTTTGTAAAGCACTGAGCACAGTGACTGGCACAGATGGCATCTACTCAAAATTCAAATGCTGCTAATGAGGATGTTTATGGCATTTCTGATGCTTATAGTCTTAGTGTTTGGCTTTTAGAAGACACTCAATACCTGCCTGTCAAACTGGAAAAAAGTCTGTGGTGATCATTTCCAGAGTCTATTCCCGTACTGCCTAGGTGGTTTGACATTCTTGAGCCTACAAAGTAAAGAATGATGGAAAAAAATTCTATTTTGTCTGAAACTCCAGGAAATGTTGTGGCTAAATCTAGGGAAATGGTTTCTCATCATTCAAGACTGAAGGGCAAACACACAGGAAAGTTCTTACAACTTCCCCTAAGTTGCCTAGTGTCTGAAACATCCAAGCCATTCACTTGCAGGAAAGAGGGAGCTTAAAAGTTGTTTTAGTTTTGAATGAATATCGTTCTTCTGTATCCATTAATATTACATTGAGCCATTTCAACCTTCCAAGTCTCTTGTAGGTCAAGAAGGTCGAATATTGACATCATAATAATAGAGATGACTTTCAGAAACATTTATTGCTTTGAAATAAAAGAAGAAATTGATTGCTTAATATAGATGGATTTCAGCATCCATTTTGTCAAATGAGAACCTTGCAAGAGGCCAACAGTTCCCATTCTAAACTCACAACCTTGTGACCAAAATGAACGACATTTCCCTGTCTTCAGCAGCCTGTACACATGTTGAAAAGACTTTAGCCTTAGTTTTATGATTCATTTTTTCCTCAGGCTTACTCTGGGAATTACATTATCATTGAACAATTGTTTTAAAATTTAACAATGATCCAGTAAGATCTCATGATATGCCAAACACTGTTCTAAGCACCTTTACACATGAACTCGTTGTGTTCTCTTAACAATTCTAATGAGATAGGTAGTATTACCTATGTTGTATGAATGGAGACGGGAGGCATAGAGTGGTTAAAGAAACTGTCTCAAAGTCACACAGCTACTAAGTAATGGAAACAGCCTGTCCTTCTTCTTGCTGCTACCCTGTCACTTCATGTCAAAGGTGGACACCAAAATAATAGCTAAAAATGGTCTCGCTTTTCTTAACAGGATTTCTTGACTTCATCTTCCCTATCTTCTTAGCTATTACTCTGGGTTTTTTAATTTAACCTTTTGTTAATGGTTTATGACATTAATATATCTATCCTTTAATTACAAACTGCTGAAACCAACTTCACCCCCCCCCATTTTTTAAAAAGATACTTATGGTATATAAACAAATAGTAATTCTACCTTCCAATATAGATGCCTTACACATATTGTACAGTTTAGGCCTCTGTGTTTATTCATTCTCTCTCTTCTTTCTTTGACAGTGTTGGTTTGCAGGATACTTATGCAGAGCCCGCATTTCACTATGCATTTATTTAACTGGCTGACACATCTACGATTATTGGTTTCTGCCTGCATTTATAGTCCAGGTCTTTCAATAGCACTATTGAGTATTTAAATGAATTCTTTGTGAATGCATTTAGATATCCTTATATTTGCATTTAACATAGATGCAAATCATTGTTTGGAAGATTGCATTTTAGCCCATGGTGAGTCATAGACTTGTAATGAATAGTAGTAATAGCATGAAAGAGAAATTTTCAAATTTACATACAGGTATCCAATGCTGGAATGACAAATTAAATGGCAAGAAGCAACCAAAGTAGTCATCAAAACTCTGGCCAGGTATGATGTCTCATGCCTGTAATTCCAGTGCTTTAGGAGCCTGAGGCAGGAGGATCACTTGAGGCCAGAGTTCAAGGCCAGGCTGGGTAACATAGAGACCCTGTCTCTATTTTTTAAAATGCATGGTGGGATGTATTTGTAGTCATAACTACTTGGGCGGCTGAAGTGGGAGGACTACTTGACCCAAGATGTTCAAGGCTTCCGTGAGCTACCGTCATGCCACTGTACTCCAGCCTGGCAACAGAGCAAGACCCTGGCTCTAAAAAAGCAACAAAAAAAATCAAACTCTTTGCTTGCCTTCAATCAAAACCCTAACCCGTATCTGAATAAGGAGCATATCTAATCAAGTCATGAAACTTTCTAGAGAACCAGTCCCTGCATCCAATGAGACACCAATTTCTGAACAGCTTAATTGAATTAACGAGAAGATTATTCACTTGGCAGGATGTTGTGTGTGTGTGGCGGGGGGTGGTAGTTGTTGATCACAGAGCAGCCAGATTCAGGCACAATTGGCTACTGCTGTCAATTTAATGAGTAGTATAGATCCTGTCTCAAAGAGTGCTTCATTTCAGTATTTGGTGTTAAAAGAAGTATCAATCATCCTTGGTCTGTTTGATGGAGTGTTTAAGTTACTTCTCTGCTTTTAAAGACACCATGTCCTTTTCTCTCCCATTCATTCATTCATTCACTCAACAATGAACACCTGCTATGTAGCTGGGCCCTGGGTATACAAGACGATGCAGAGTTTTAAAAGGTAGAAACATTGGAGGTCATTTAGGTGAACCTGAAGGAGACCTCTCTACTTTGCCTCCTAGGAGATTTAATTTAAGGTTTTATTTTGAAAATGTGTGCATAACAACTTATTAAAACGTTAATGTCAGAATTTTAGGATTTGAAAAACGATTGTTTAAACTTCTAGCTTGTGGCATTTGAAATTATGCTTCCTGAAATGCTGTGAATTATGTTTTTTCCAAATTGTCTTTTTATGCGGTAGACCATAGAGTGGAGACTTCTCAGTGGAGTAATCCCACAGAGCAGGCTGGCTCAGAGGATGCTGAGCTGGTGACAGCCAGGCTGGCTTGATTCAAAGAGCTTCTGGGCATAGCTTGCTAGTCCCTAAATCCCCACCTCTCACCTAACTTTTTACCACTGTAACATCAAAATTTTGCATCTCAGAGGCTGAGGTGACATCAGGAATCCTCTTCTAAATAAGAAATCTATAGGATAGCAAGACTGGGAAAGGGACATCGGGGTGGGGGTGGGGAGAAGGATCTCAGAAAGGAAGGAAACAGGAGTTGGAAGGAGTGCCTGGGTCGCATTGCAGCATCATCACCTGGTCTATGTTAGATTCTCTCGCCCAGAGATGTTTAGGGAAGTGAACATAAGGAAGGCATATGGCTTTCCCCATACCTTCTCTCTCTCACAAGAGAGGGACTGCCCTTCTTGATTCTGGTGAGGTATCTGGGGGTTGTTAGCACCCCTTGGGTAAAGATCCTGTGATGACCCACTATTGTGTGACTTTGCCTCCAAGGAAATTTAATTTAAGGTTTTATTTTGAAAATGTGTGAATAACAACTTATCAAAATGTTAATGTTGTACTTGTGAGCATCATCTCCAGGAATGAAAACTTCTTCTTCTTTTTTTGGTTAGGAGAGGGGTCTTGATATGTTGCCCAGGCTGGACTCAAATTCCTGGGCTCAAATGATCCTCCCACCTGAGCCTTTCAAGTAGTTGGGATTACAAGTGTGCCACCACACCCAGATTGAACCTTCTTCTTGGGTAGTGAGCTGAGTGAGTTTGTCTCCAGGGCCAGCCAGATCAGTTGAGAGCAGAAACAGACTGATGAGCAGAGCCTAAAGCCACAGGAACTGCTCTTTTTGGTAGTGAATAAGTAGTTGATGAGGCTCAGAGCTTAGCCTCATCAATCTCCGTAAGCCCATGTACAAACCCTGCACCCCATTCTGATCTTCCAGCAGTGCCACAATAGCCCTTTAACTACCTGCAAAAATAACTTTATGAATGACCTCTAGGTAGGGACCCAATCCATTTTTGCCCCATAATCTTAGTGTCTTCAAGCAGACATGTTCTCATATCCCATAGTCCTTAGCTAAAATGAACATCCTTATTTGTATATAGTAACTGATGAGAGTAATTTGCTTCAAAATAGAAGTTATGATTTATGGGACAATCTATGTGCTTAAAATATTCTAGAAATGTCAAAATTAAGCTGTTAAAAGGATGTCATGCGGGAGAATGTCTTGTATGTGAGAATATATAACATGAGCCATATACATACAATTTTAAAAAATATTTAAAGTATATGCATTGGCATGTAAAGGTGATTTATGCAATAACATCAATTCCTTAAACAGAAGGTATTCTGGGTATCTACTGCTTCACTACAAGCCACCCATTAGTGGCATAAAACACCAACAACAATCATTTATTATTATTATTATTATTATTGTCTGCCCTGGATTTGCGAGGTTAACAGGACTCGGGTAGACATTTATCACTCAGGGTCTCTCATGTGGCTGTAGTCAGACTACAGTGACTGGGGCTATAGTCGTCTCAAAAACTTCCTTGCGTACATGCTGGACAGTTGATGTCAATGGTCAGCTGGTGTATCAAGCACATCTTTTTATTCTGATACTTGGACATCTTGGGCCTTGCTGACATTAGAGGGACAGGCCCTCCCAAGACTAGCAAATTCCCTGAGCTACTGAATGACTTTCATATGCAAACCAACCAATCCAGAGCCCTGTGCCCCAACACCTTTTTTGAGGGGCTATCCCAGGGCTTTCCCGGTCTTGGCCACAATCTACCTGCCCAGATCACTGCAGGACCAGGGATCAGAGACAACCACTGAAATTACTCAAGCAAGCCAGTCTCCAACCTGCTTACACTGCCTCCCCATCCCTTCCCACAGAAACCACAGGAAAGGCCCTGCCCCTGTTTTGCCCTCGCTGCCTCAGCCTGCTGACCAACACAGGTGGTTTCCCCCATGGTCCCCTGTGATGTGGTGTGCCTCCTGTTTCCAGGGATCTGTGAGTGTAAAAATGTCTTCCTTTATGAGAATCATTTTTGTGTCTGCATGTGTTATCATTCCTCCTTATAACAAATTCTGGGTACATGTTATTTATTTGTTTGTTTAATTTTGAGAAACAAAGTCTTGCTCTGTCACCAAGGCTGGAGTGCATTGGTACTATCATAGGTCACTTCAGCCTTGGCCTCCTGGGCTCAAGCGATCCTCCTGTTTCAGCCCCCCAACTAGTACTACCAGGCACATGCCACTGTGCCCAGCTAATTTTTTAACATTTTTTTGTAGTGATAGGGTCTTGCCATATTGCCCAGGCTGGTCTCCAACTTCTGGACTCAAGCTCAAGAGGCACTTTGAATCCCCAAAGTGCGGAGATTACAGGCATGAGCCACCATTTTAAAACAGCTGGGACCTCCGCTATTGGCCATATCATCTACTTGTAGTCCTTCTGTGGGGCTTGGGCTTCCACACATTATGGCTCCTGGGTTCCCATGGCAAGCATCCTAGAAGAGAGAGAGAGAGAGCTAGAAAGAAGTGTTGTCATCCTTTTGAGCCTCCCAAGTCACTCAGCATCTCCACATTCTCTTTGTTAGAAGCTAGAGAGTAAACCCAACCCACATTTAAGGGGAAGGGAATTAAACTCCACCTCTCAGAGGGAGGAGTGCCAAAGAATTTGGTCATGTTTTAAAACCACTACAGATAGATTTTATTCATGATCTATTCATTAAATAACTAATGAGCTCAGCTTAAGAAGAACGGTTTTGCTCAATTCAGATATTTTCACACATGGGGGTCAGGTTCAATTTTCTAAGACTCAATTTTCAATTTTTATCATTCGCTTTACATTATTTCATCATGGCAATGTACATATCTTAAAAATTGTACCCCTTTTGATATTTTATGACTCCTGATATTTTGCTAATGCCTTAAACAGTGCTAAATTATTTAAAACAATTCAACATTATTTTACATTCATATCTGAAACTTGATTTTTGTTTTCCTGTAAGCCACAGCTTTAATACAATTTGGAGAACAGTATTCGCTTAGAGAACTGATTGTGGACTAAGATTAAAAACAAAAACAAACATTTAAAAATCAGTCAACTAAAATACAGACATTAGGCTTATTAGGAATATAGTTATTGGGATTTTAGCCGTACTGTTACTCAATTGATGAGAATTTATGTTCTTCTAATCTAGTTGTTGCTCTTATTTTCATTATTTTATCTGAGAAAAAAGGATTTTAAGAAAACGGTAGCAAAAGCATTCAATCTCCTAACTGATACTTAAGTGATTAATTCAAAATTCTCAATGACCCCTTTTAAGACAGTAGATAGGGAGGGAGGGTGGTTGTTACATAATGGTTTGTTTTCGCTGGAAAATAAGACCAGAATAGGTGAATCTTCTTAAAGAAAATATGACAGGGCCTGATGCAGTAGCTCAGGCCTGTAATCCCAGCATTCTGGGAAGCTGAGGCAGGAAGATTGCTTAAGCCAGAGTTTAAGATCAGCCTAGGCAACATAGCGATACCTCAACTCTACAAAAAATAAAAAAAAATTAGCTGGGTGTGGTGGCATGCACCTGTAGTCCCAGCTACTTGGGAAGTGAAGGTGGAGGGATCACCTGAGCCTAGGAGATTGAGGCTGCAGAGAGCCGTAATCATGCCACTGCACTCCAGTGTAGGCTACAGTGAGAACCCAATTCAAAAACAAAACAAAAGCAGTTAATTTTTTTATGTACTAAAAGTTCTTAGCACTTCAATTAATATTAGCTCTTTGTGCTTTTGTGCCAGAATTCCTGTAAGTTAGTGGAAAACATTTGTGTTTTTGGCTGATTC
>CAUYQG010276685.1:0-10427 GCA_963574415.1 Tarsius wallacei | reverse complement strand
GGGTTCGAGACCCGCCTGGGCAACCTGGCGAGACCTCATCTCTACAATAAATCAAAAAAATTAGCCGGGCGTGGTAGTGCGCACCTGTAGTTCCAGCTACTTGGAAGGCTGAGGTGGAAGGATCGCCGGAGCCCAGCAGGTTGAGGTTGCGGTGGCCGGGAACGGCACTGCACTCCAGTCTGGACGACTGAGTGAGACTCCAACACACACACACACACACACACACAAACACACACACACACACACACACACACAAATCTCAAATCCTTCCTGTGGCTTTTCCCTCTGACCTCACACCACACATTACTTGCTCTTTGAGATTCAAATATACAGAAATTATTTTCATTCTTTGATCATGTCATGTTTGTCACCACTGGTTCTTTGCATCTTTTTTGTTCTTTTGCTTGTAATGCCATCCCTGCACATATGTTCACCTAGCTAACACCAGTTAAGCATATATATTTTTGACAAACTTATATCCTCAGGGAAAACTCACCTGATGTCCCAGTTTAGGTCAGATGCCTGTATTCATTGCACCTAGTTAGATCATATTCTTTCTTTCTGTTTGCCTATCCTAGCTTGGAATATTGCAAACACTGTGTCAGTGGTTGCTTAATATCTGTTTATCCCTCTCGATAGAAGCCCTTAAATACATACAAGCTGAAAGTATAAATAAACAAATAAATAGAAAATTATTGAGAAAATATTATATTTCAAACACTGAACTATATATTAGATTCAGAAATACTACATGAAAACTGTGGGCATATAAATACAAAAAGATAGTTCAGAGTCAGCCCAGATATTAAAACTGTCTGAAAGAAGATCTTCTAACACAATGTGAGGATGAATTTAATGGGGACAAGATTGAAGGAAGGAATATCACTTAAGAAGTGGAAATGTTTTGCAAGCCCCAAGAGTTATGTATTTTTATTCTTGTCTTTGTGGGGCGAATTGTTCTAATGGAAAAAGACAAAAAAGCAATGCAATGATATGCCACAATCAATTATTGTTTAATTTATTTAATAGATTCTCATTGACTGCTCACTATATGTCAGATGTTGCACTAACCTGGGAATGTTGAAAGAACGAATCTGCCATTTTATTCTAATATTTTCCATTCCAGTTTGGCAGAGAAGACTTCTGGTACAATAAGAAAAACAAATATTCCCAGGGAAAATGCCAGATGATATTGGAGTATTGCTGAAAGTATACATAAACAAATAAATAGAAAATAAATAGAAAATTATTGAGAAAATATTATATTTCAAACACTGTACTATGGAGGATCAGCTAAGCAGCGACAAATCTGGAAGAGTTTTCTTCACTTGGTGAAACCTTGTGTAAGTTTAAAGATATCAGTAAGATTAAGGAAGCTGAATAAAAGCAGTCTAAACAGAAGCATCTTTTTTATTGGGAAATTATAACTCATACAACTTGACTCTATAATGTAGAACAATGTAAAGATTATTTAAAAATTAGTCTGCAGATATGGGCAGGGAAAAATCACAAATAATCTTAGGATACATGAAAGAAGTTTGGATTTTGTCAGAAAAGCAGTAGGAAGGATGTTAATTTGAAAAGTAATGTGAGATTCGTTTTTAGGAAAAATGACTTTGACAACTCTGAGAAGACTATATTGGAAGACCCAGAGAATCAGGACTGGGTTAATTTGACTAATCATGAAAAATTTCACTCAGATATTTCTTAAGTGGGAGGCTCCTTATGCTTGCTCCCACCTCACTTCTTCTCACCTTCCTCAAGTTTCATAGTCATCTGTTTATTAGTCGGTATAGTATCTAGCACAAATCTGAGTGGGCAACAGACTCAGTGGATACTTTTGGAGTCAGAGAGTGAATGAGATAACAATTATGTCAATGAGTCTGTGAGAGAGCTGTGAAGAGGTCTACATGTAACTAGATGGTTTACATATTGACCATTCACTTTATGCCAAAGCATACCTGAACAGATTTATCTGTAAAAATCATTGATATTTTTTTGGAAAACATGTATATCATTACAGTGTGTTCTCCTTGGGGCAAAGCTAGTTATTTGCAGAAGATAGAAACTCTAAAGAAATGTTTCTGAGTCATCCCTCTTTTTTCTTGACTGTGAATATAACCAGATTTCAGAGTAGCTATTTGTTGCAAGGAGGCTAGTGATTATTAGGTGAATGAAGTTTTCTGGCAAAAAAAAAAAAAAAAGATTAAAATAGTAAAGTCAAATTATTCATGAAGGTCAAGGATTTCTCAGTGGATTGGGTTAAAAATAGTAATAAATATATCTTGATGTAATGTCAGTCTCAAAGGTGTATATATAGTATAAAATGTAGAGATGATTTTTGTTTTTAAACATCTTCATTTTTTGTTGCTAGAGTTTAATAAAAATCTTTTTGCTAATTTATTCAATTCACCATAGTTAACTTAAATAGCACATAAAATTTTAGACAGATGTTATATTATAAATATCCAGAGTATAAATATCAAAATTATGCTTGCAAGTATAGAAAAGATTTATTTTTATTTTAAGTAATTATCACATTTCTGGAATGTATTACAGATAATTCTCAACTATCATAGAGCAGCAGTATGGATTATCTAAGCTATGAATAATCCAGAAGGCACTTGTGTCCAATTTGGGGATGTATTTTTTGGCAACAGAACCACATTATTGCGTGTTATTTAAGCAAAAACTCAAAATTAGGTTACATTTCCTCCATATATTGGAAATGGTTGACCAGTTGAAATGTAAAGAGAAAGAGCAAGCCAATCCTCTGGTAATAAGAATGCTACAGCATGTTTATTACCTCTTTCTAGTAGGAGCTTTCCTATTTCCTTGGTTTGGACCAGATTTCCTTTTTACAAATGCTAAGAATAATATAATTTATTCTGTATTATTTTTGTTCAAATTAAGAATATTTAAAAGAGATCAATGGTAGCAATTAAATGGACATATCATATATTTGCTGGATTAAATAGCAACATTATATTTTTCATGGAAAATTGAATGTGTGCTTCTAACCAGTGAAGTTCAATTAGAAAGAAATAGTAAATTATGCTCCCTATATACTAACAATAATAATTATCTTTGAGCAAAGTCAAATTCATTCATTCCCTTTTGTTTATTCATGAGTTATATGAGTGCTATTTTTTGAAAGATTATATTGAGATCTGGGAATAAAGTAATTGATAATAGAGAATATATGTCATGAAACTTACATTCTAGAGGTAATTTTTTGTCTAAATGAAATATAGTGTCAAATAATAAAACTTTGGAGAAATCATATTGGTTATAATAAATATTTCACAGCTTGTTTATATCCACTTTTGTATCAATTATTCTTTATTTTTCTTTAGAACAAGATATGTATTACAACAGAAGATAGGTTGTGGGTAAGGATGGGGGTAGATGTAGACAAGAAACCTTACTCTAGAGAGGAGGCTGAAGATTTCAGAGAATGGAGTATGGCAGAGTTATTTCTAATTAGCTTTAAAAATAGTTACTTTCAATGGGTGAGGCATAATATTAGAAAACAGGAATGAATTTCAGGATATTTATCCAAAGTATAGCCCTGGAGGCTCCATTAGGAGAATGCACACAAAGGCCAATGGGCAGCAGTAGCCATTTTGGTCAGCCTATACACATGTAGAAACGTTCATTTAGTAGACTCAATAATATAAGGAGGGGACACCCTTCAAAGAAAATTGAACTGGACAAAGTTGGGCTGGTTAATAGAATTTTAAGTACTAGTCCTTGAAATGAAAGGCACTAGTCCTTGAATGAAATCCGAAATAGTGAGGACAAAGAGAACCAAAAAGAGGCAACCCAGAGATTTGTCTTACTCTACAGATTGTTTTGTAGCAAGAGTGCTACCTCTGAGAGGATGGATGGTGAATGTGATTCTTATCCAGATGAAGAACTGGGCCCCACTGAACTGGAGGGAGAGAGTCTGAGAGCAGTTCTAGATTCCTAATAGGTACACTAGCATTTCCTCAGTGTATTAGCAAACACTCAAACTTTTTAAAATTATTTTTTAATTTATGGTGTTTTTTTTAATGTAGAAGAGATACAAAAGTAGTAGAATGTTCCCATATATCTTTTTATCCACTTTTATTTAAGTAGATATCCACTTAAATATCCAGAGAAAAATTATCCAGAGAAAAATTATCAAAACTTCTAACATTGATATGTACTACTAACTGAACTACAGACTTTACTTGAATTTTTTATTTTTTTACTACTTTCTTCTTTTCCTCTTCCAGGATGGAAAACAGTATGGCAATTTCCAAAAGAACTAGAAATTGACATTCCATATGACCCAGCAATCCCCCTACTAGGAATATACCCCAGGAACTCAAATCATTCTACAGAAAAAGATACCTGCATATGCATATTTATTGCAGCACTATGCATAGTAGCAAAAACATGGAACCAACTGTGCTGCCCATGGAAACTGAACTGGATAAAAAAAAGTGACACATATACACAATGGAATATTACACAGCCATAAAGAAGGACAAACATATGAACTTCTTAGCAACTTGGATGGATTTAGAGTCTATAAAGCTTAGTGATCTATCACAGAAACAAAGAACAGAGTACCATATGTTTTCACTTATAAGCGACCCTGAACATTAACCATAAATCTATCTGGGATTCTACATTATATTTGTTTTTCATGTTTCTTTACCCTTCTCCTATTGAGAGTTCAATATCTTTACTCGTCATTTATCACCTTAGCAATTTCAAAAGGTACTGATCACTTATTTTGTAAAATGTTTTTCAACTTGGGTTTGTCCAATGTTTTCTAGTGAACATGATGAGGTTGGGCTTGATTGAAAAAGATACCAGAGGTGATATGCCCATCTCAGTGTATCATACCAGCGGTCATATTCCTAGTGATATTAATCTTGATCATTTGGTTAAGGTGGCATCTGCCAGGTTCTCCACTGTAAAGTTACCATTTTTCCTGTTGTAATTAATAAATATTATTAGGGATACTTTGAGATTTATGCAAATATCCTGTTTCTGCTTAAACCTTTGTTGACAAGTTTAATTTCCATCGATGGATTTTGCCTGAAGGAGTTATGACTGTGGTGTCCCACTGGTTATTTTTTACTTCTCTCATTCATTCTTTATACTTTAATTGAAATTTTTCTATAAGAAAGAGCTGTTCCTTTTTCTCAATTTATTCAATTATTTATATAATTAATATAGACTCATGAATATATATATTATTGTTGCAACTATTATTATTTATTTTAATAAGCAAGGTGTTCCAACTTTGACCTTTGGGAATGCTTTCACATTAGTTTTTGTGCCTTTTTGACATGAACTGGTTATTTTTTGTTGCTCTTGCTGTTGCTTTTGGCACTTTCTTACTTTCTGGCACCACAAATTCTCAAGGATTCTCTTATATTATTTTCCTGCTCTCCCTCTGGAATGACCACTTCTACAAGAAGTCATGGTTCTATTCTTTGGAAAATGGTAGTAGGAAACAAAAGTCTTGTTGTTATGTTTGCTTATTGCTACTGGGTGTCATTAATTTTAGTCTCTCTTGATGGATAGAGCTAAGACATATATGTATGTATATCAACCCATGCATAAATTTATCTGCCTCTGGATTTAGCTATATACATATACATATATATATATATATATATTTTTTTTTTTTTTAACCTGAACCTATAAATGTGGTAAGTAGTAGGCTATTGGCTGATTTATTACATTTGTTGTTTACAAATTCACATCTGTCATTCAGGAGTGACAAGGACGGGTACCAGTGTATTGCAGGTGATCAATAATTAGTAATAAACTTTATTTCCCCCCTTGTTCTTATAACTTCCTTTCTTACCTTTTTTTTCTTCTTTCCGTATTATTGCTGACATTCTAGTCTGATCTGTAAGCATTATATCTATGAGTAAGGCTTCAGTGCAGACAGTAAAATCTCCTCCACTTATTTCAGGAAGAAATGAATTTAATGTGGAGAACTGAAAGCATACCAAATCTTTGGATGGTCTGGCGGTGCGACAGATAGCAGGCATCTTTTTACTAATGATGTAAAATACAACCATCTAGCTTCGATCCAGAGTGCAAGAAGAGGCTATTGCTACAGCAGTCACAAGATTGGACAAGAGTACTTCTCAGTGCTCTTAAAGATGGGAACTAGATGCTGAATTTGGTCATCAACACTTTTTTAATGTCTTAACATCTTGCTTGAAGAGGTAACAGCAGCAGGAGACCACTTGACTTCTGTCTTTCAATTCTTACATGCATACAACTAATTAGGAAACTTTACTTATATCTACACACTGCTTGGAAGAGATCTGGAAAGGTTATTTTTGGCTGTTTAGCATCTCTAAAGTAAATGAAGCTGAACTGGAGGCTGAGACAGCCAAATCAAATATCTATGGCAAGCTAATATACTGCTTTATGTTGACCTGTCAACTGTTTCTTATTCCTTTCCTCTTATATCACTCCCGGCTTTTAGTAAATCCATGTCTTTTATTCTCCTAACCTCATCCTCAACTCTGCCAAATTTCATTTTTGTCCTTTTGTGTGAGTAAATTGGCCAAATGAGCTTTCCTAGCATTGTCACCCGGCATATGTGCTGTATCATTAACTCAGATTCAGGAACACTTCTCTAGAATATTATACAATAATATTCTATAGGGTTAAAATCAGAATGTATGCATTTAAACAATTATCTATTTACTATGTCTAGAGATAATTTTAGTGTTAAATCTTTAATAAAATTCATGTGTCTAATCAAACTATGTAATTATTGAATGATTTATATTATCTAAGGAAGACTATAAAGACATGTTCTTAAATTTTGTACTTATTCTTAAATTGAATCTTTTTTCTTTTTTTGTGTGTCAGTGTCTCACTCTGTCACAATAAGGAGTGCAGTGGCATGATCACGGCTCACCACAGCCTCAGCTCCCTGGGCTCAGGCATTCTGCTGCCTCAACCTCCCAAGTAGCTAGGACTACAAGTATCAACACTCTGGCTAACTTTTTTTGTTGTTGTTAGAGACGAGGTCTTGCCATGTTGCCTAGGATGATCCTGAATTCATGGGCTCAGGCAATTCTTCCGCCTTGGCATCCCAAAGTGCTAGGATTCACAGAACATGAGTCACAGAACCCAGTTAAATAGGTTGTTTTTAAAATTAAAAGGTAAGACATCTATAACTCAGACAAAATTTTTCTCATTTAAGTAAAAGTATGAACCTTGGGTTCTGCTGTCTTAATCTTAGACAAACTAGCAAAATATTTTTTAAACTAAGTAATGAAACACCAGCAGGTAAGAACCATTCATATTATAAAAGCAATATAGTTTATTTTTATAACCATTTTTACCATAATTTTATTTCCCTTATATATATTTTTATTTCCCTATATATGCTTTAACTGTATATAACTACATATAATCTGATACCATCCTATCGTTGTATAGAGTGTTAAATTTAAACTTCAATGGAAGAAGTAAAATTATGTCTATCCTAATTATAATCCCATCACCCTTTCCCTTAATCTTTTAAGCTACAAATGAGATTATTTGTTCATATTATTTTACTAAGTTTGATACCTTTATCAATTATCATACAACTTATCCTATTTTCTGTGGCTGACTTAAATAAATGAGTTTATGAAACTAGTATTTAATGAGATAGTCTGCTAAAATGTCTGCTTTCTCTCTTACATGAGTATTTTTGCTCTACTTGAAGCATGCCCTGCTATCACAGTCTGTGAAGCTGTGTCATCCCTGAGTTCAGAATGCTGGACCCAAGAGTCTGATGTTGTATTTACTG
Source organism: Tarsius wallacei (assembly GCA_963574415.1). Classification (NCBI taxonomy): domain Eukaryota; kingdom Metazoa; phylum Chordata; class Mammalia; order Primates; family Tarsiidae; genus Tarsius; species Tarsius wallacei. The sequence goes on along the minus strand of CAUYQG010276685.1, from coordinate 2,614 downwards.
CATGAACAACAACTTAATTAAGTGTTGCTTTAGAAACATCACCAGAGCTTTGTTTCTGGTATTGCACTCAGGCATGTATCACATTGTTTTGACACATGCATTGGGAGATTTGCTTTGTAGTTAGTCATGTTTTTGGAATACTACTAGCAAAGACAGAATAAAAGAATAATTCTAGTGGTAGATCAGGGAAAAATGCTCTCCGACAAAAAAAAAAAAAAAATAGTAGAAGGCAGGGTCAAGAGCAAAATTTTCTTGTTAGAACTTGATCAGTAAAAGCAAAGTTTCTCTTTTAAGATTTAATGCTTTAAAAGCAACTTGGCAAGAACCCCTTCTTTAAAAGAAATTATCCCAGTATGGTTGTGGTTGTGGTTGTGCTTACCTGTGGGCCCAGCTACTCAGAAGGCTGAGGTGGGAGGACCACTTGAGCCCAGGAGTTTGAGGCTGCAGTGAGCCCTGACTGTGCCTACTTCAACATAAGTGACAGAGTGGAAACATGTCTCTTCAAAATTATTATTATTATTATTAAAGCAACTGTTTTTCAACTTGTGTAAAGATTAATAAAATAATAAAATCAAATGTGGAAAGACTTCCTTTTTATATTTATCTGTCTCCCTAAAAATTACGTATTCTATATTTAAGTAAATTTGATATTCTAACTTTAGGTTGCTATTACGATAAAATAATATTTTAAGCAGTATCATTTGTTATAAATTAGGAAGGGTTTGGAAAAAAGAAGATAATGCATAAATATATTTTTACTCTTCTGCAAAAGGATAAATACATTTTTATTTCCTGTTATGCTCAGAAAATGCACCTAAGACATTAAGGAATTAAATGCATCGGTCCCAAAACACTAGAATATTTAGCACCACTAACATTAACCTCATATTGAAGATTTAAAATTAATACAATTGTTTAATAAAGATCCCCAAAACTAAAAAATGAAAGCTACTAACTTAAAAGGAAGGAGAGATCTTCTCAAAGACATCTTGCCTTGGAATGTTTAGATGAGATGGCCCAAATGATCAACAAAAGAATGTGCCCCAAAGAGGACACATATGAGATGAACAAAATAAACTATTTTCAAAAGTTCTGTCATGCTTCTTTTATCTCAGAATAGCAGAAGATTCTTTTATCTCAGAATAGCCCCCATTTAAGCTCAGTGATAAATGTCAGTGACTAAACAAAGTCTAGTAAGTTAGAAAACATTCTAAACTTAAAAAGTTAGAAAAATATTGAACTTCAAGTCTTAAATTAAGCACCCAACTTAAGCAAGCTTCTCAAACACTTACTAGGGAGAAAAGCCCATACAGGGTAACCATATATAAACACTATCTATGATTTAGTGATCAGCCAAGTCCACTTAGCACAAGTACTAAATCAAATCTATTCTAAAATTTCATATGTATCTGAGAAAAATGTATTTACATTAAGATTATGTTATTTAATATGTGATTATTTGTGTAACTATCTGAGAATGTTGGCACACGTGTTTAAGTTTTTCCACATATGTGTTTGTTATTGCATTAAACTAGTACTTTATCTCATAATTTTAAATGTCACTACCACACTAGGTATAGAGGACAATGTTTTGCAAAATAGAACATAAGAGAAAGCAGCAACAGAAAGCTTTTCCAGAATGTATCAGAAAATGGTCAAGGATTATGCAAAGGTAGAAAACATATGTGTGCTAGTAACCATGACTGAAATTAAATAAAACTAAAATTCCCTCCAACTGGCTCTGATCTCAGAGTTTATTCAAACTGCATTTATATTTTTAATGGACAGAAGATTCTCATGTTACATAAACCATTCCAGAGCAAAGAAAATACAACACCATACTATCAACACTTAAAATGTCCCAGCTCCATTGGGACACTTATTATGACATTGTTTCTCAGCACCAAAGTTACCTTTCTGTACACTCCTGCATTGTTGGAACTGGACAGCTAAAGATTCTATCCCTCTTTTGTCAGCTGCTGCTTTGTCAGTTTTCAACAATAAAAGGTATCAAAGGGAAGCCAGAAGGCAAGGAGAATGAGCATTCTTTATCTTGCTGTGCTTGCTCTCTGTCAGCATCATCTCAGCAAGTTTTTCACCCCAGCAGAAACAGTTAATTCAAAACCTTGAGTTTTTATTTGATGATTTTTTTTTCAGCATCTCAGAACTGGGTTCAATTTTGCCCCTTCAGAAGTACCAAGACAAGCTGGCCAGTGCCTCCTCAGAGTTCCAGTGCTTCAAGGCCTTCTCCAGCTTCCTGAGGACAAGCAGTACCTCCTCAGAAGCCTAGAACTCAGCTCCATGGGGCCTTTCCCACTACATTCTAGGTTCTGATAACATTGATATCTTCTTTTTTTTTTGAGTTGGCGTCTCACTCCGTCGCCCAAACTGGAGTGCAGTGGCCGCTCCCGGCCACCGCAGCCTCGACCTGCTGGGCTCCGGCGATCCTTCCGCCTCCGCCTTCGAAGTAGCTGGAACTACAGGCGCGCGCTACCACGCCCGGCTAATTTTTTTTTTTTATTTATTGTAGAGATGAGGTTTCGCCTGCCCAGGCGGGTCTCGAACCCGCGGGCTCAGGCAATCCACTCACCTCAGCCTCCCAAGGCGCGGGATT
>CAUYQG010276680.1:0-14815 GCA_963574415.1 Tarsius wallacei | reverse complement strand
ACTTCACCTAGCTCCTGTAAGAATGGTCAGCATTAATAAAACAAACAACAACAGATGCTGGTGAGGATGCAGAGAGAAAGGGACACTTCTACACTGCTGGTGGGAATGCAAACTAGTGCAACCTCTTTGGAAGACAGTGTGGTGATTTCTGAAAGAACTAGAAATTGATCTTTCATATGACCCAGCAATTCCCCTGTTGGGAATATACCCAGAGGAACTCAAATCAATCTACAAAAAAGATACCTGCACACGTATGTTTGTTGCAGCTCTATTCACAATAGCAAAAACGTGGAACCAAACCATGCTGCATCAAAGCTGTACTGGATAAAAAAAAAGTGGTTCATATCCATGATAGAATATTATGCAGCCATAAAGAAGGACAAACATATGGACTTCACAGCAACCTGGATGGATTTAGAGTCAATCATACTCAGTGATCTATCACAGAAACAAAGAACAGAGTACCATATGTTCTCATTCATACGTGGACCTTGAACAATTATCATAATACTATAAGAAAGGGATTGGCAATAGTGGTAAACTGCCAGCGGAGGCGGAGTGGGATTGGCAGTTGAGGGAAACTGCTAAGGGAGGGAGAGGCAACCTCATCAACAAGGGTACCTCCATAATCCACATTTGTATAACTAACCCTAATTGTACCCCACATCTTTAAAATTAAAAAAAAGAATACTTCACAAAATATGTCTTCAACTAAAACCAAGATGTTCCAGAAGCATTTTTATATGACAAAATGAATTTTTAAAATCTAAACAACAAACTACCTGACTACAGTAGTAGAACAGACATGATAAAGTAAGAGTTTGCATAAGTCTACAAAGGCTCTTCCCCATTTTCTTCATCAGGATGCCACCCACTGACATCAGACTGTACTTGACTCAAAAAATGCCCAGTAAGAAACACCCCACATGGCAGAAGCAAAGTAACACACACAGCTATGCAAAACTTAATGAAACAATGTAGGACAAGAAGGGAGCCTTGTACAGGGCCAAATAGTCTGAACATTCTGAAAAGCAAATTTTCAGGTAGAGTCCATGACTCACTTTGCCAAGGAGAAGTGCTCTGTAAAATTAATATGCAGAAAATTTGAAATTAACTACTAATTAGAGGATTCTATTGCAAATCCTTCAACAAAAAAAGGGAAGAATCCCTTTAGAAAGGAAATAATTTCTTCCCCAAAGTATCTAACAAATTCACATTTCCATACGTCAACATGGCTTAAAAGAAAGATACATCTTTTTCTCTGTCTAAGAAGTTATCTGACACATTAACGAGTTAGGTAAGGATGAACAAATATCACAGTATTCTGAGGGGACCTGGAAGGGGCAAGGTGGAAACAGGGAATAGGTGTTTTAAACAAAACACCCTTATGATGGCATATGAAGCAGGAATCTCTTCCATTCTGCAAGCAAGCACCATGAAATTATCTTCACACCACACAGAATATCTGTAATTGAACAGTCAAGTTCCACAGTAGTAAATCCCAGAGTAGCTTTGGGTTCACACTGCATTAATTTTAAATAACTTCAAAATTCTAATCCAAGGAGAGAATTTATAAAAATTAATTTTTGTCTACTGTATCTTAAGAAAACTTTGAACATTCAATGCCTCAAAATGGTGGAAAAAGAGAAGAATCTTATGCTTGCTGACATATGTTTGTGTACCCAGTTTCCAAAACAAACATCAGATGCCAAGTGTCTTATCTCTTTCCCCTCATTGTGATGTTGTAGAATGAGAAAAAGCAAATGAATGACTTTGCTAGCATTTCATTACCATTTAGATGGGTGCATAGACCTTATTTCAACAACAGCCTGTACTTAAACACTGAGCTGAAAAACCCTCTGACTACTTAAACTTAGGAGACAGGGTTCTAAACTCCAACCACTAAATAATTAAGGCTTTCACAAAGAACTCTAACGTACATTCCACAAAGCTTTATTTTGTTTTTGCCATGTAGGAGCAACTAATTTTCAGTCTCTGTCACCTTTCTACCTCCTCACTCACTCTCAAATCCTTTGCCAAAGCTCTCTTTTCTCCTCATAACTCATATACCTGGATTCACCATGAATTTACCAGTGAGAAATACCATTCAATAATGAATTCAAGAAATGTGATCTTTTTGAGCTCTTTTAAAGAAAAACCATAAGTCACTTCTTTGTTCCCCTTAATCCTAGGCTCTGTCAGGTGGGAGTATAGTTCCAGTCTGCCACATTTTGCCTTCTTATAAGACTTGGAGTTCAAAAGAAAATGAGAGTTCTTAACTTTTGGAGATATTACTGAAATAGTTATAGATAATGATAAGATGTCTGGGTTTTGCTTCAAAATGATATTGGAGATAGTACAGATGAAAGAAAATTGGCCATGAGTTGATAATTGTTGAATCTGGGTGATGATTACCTAGAAGTTAATTCTATGCTTGTGCTTTTAAAACTTCCCAAAATACAACATTGCAAAAGGGAGGCATTAAGGGTTCCCACCTAGCCAGGCTCGGTGGCTCAGCCTGTAATCCCCTTGGGAGGCCGAGGTGAGTGTATTGCCTGAGCCTGTGGGTTCGAGACCCGCCTGGGCAACTTGGCGAGACCTCATCTCTATAATAAATCAGAAAATTAGCCGGGTGTGGTAGCGCATGCCTGTAGTTCCAGCTACTTGGAAGGCTGAGGCAGAAGGATCACTGGAACCCAGCGGGTCGAGGCTGTGGTGGCCGGAAGTGGCCACTGCACTCCAGTCTGGGCGGCAGAGTGAGACTCCAACTCAAAAAAAAAAGAGTTCCCACCTGAACCCTGAATTTTAGCCAGCCTATCAACTTGCCCCTCACCCATCAACTGAATACATGGGCAAAATGGGCTTATCTCAGCACAATCCCACCTCTTTGCTCACCCTTTATATGTAGAGAGTATGAAAAATGGTAAACTGGAGAAGCAAATCATAGGCAGGAGAAGAGGGAAGATGCTAAGAGGCAGAATGATAAATTGTTTATCAGTCTTTGGACCACTGGGAATTGGCAGTCTATGAAGAAGGAAGGCTTCCTGTAGGAAGATGCCCCACCATGATTTTCAGCAATTACAACAGTGTTTCTGAAATTTATCTGGTCCTAAGAATCCTCTGGAATAATAGTAAAGAGTCTAAGCCTCTCCTTGAGAGATTCTGATTTATTATGTCTGAGCCAGAGCCCTGAAATCTGTATATAAACAAGAACTGGAAAATTATGCTCAGTCAAGTTTGGGAAATCTGAATTAAAAGACCCACACTCTACTTCCCTACTCATTTTTCAAAAAGATATACTGAAGTATAAATAGCAGTTTTCTTGAAAAAGGTGAGATTACCTTTTTGTTGTTGTTCATTTAGATTTTCTGATTTTCATGTAGAAAAAAAAGATAAAATCTGCAAGAAAAAATCTTGCCCAATCTGCTTGTTCTATGACAGAATTTCAAAAGTAATCTTCCAAATTCATTCTGGCATTCATCACTGAGTTATCCAAAAGGAGAACATGCAAGAGATTTCAAAGAAAAATCTTGTGCCACAGGATTGGCCTTTAATTTTATTAGCTAAAGACTACCATAATTTTGACAAGCACAACTTAATTGTGAAGAAACAATGCTCTGCTCACTTGAAAGAGAAGATCAGTGGTCACCCAGACTCAATCTAATGCTCTCTGTAAGAGAAATCAGGCTCCAAGCTTTTCTGCAGAGTTCTGCTAAACAAACAAACAAACAAACAAACAAAACCTCCACAAATATTCTGCAAACAACTTGTAACAAAATTTAACACTCTAGTCCCTCTATTCTATAACAAAAGGAGTAGTATGAAAGAAAATACTAAAGTCACTAGTCATCAAAGCCCTTTCAAAGGGTAAATCCTCAGGTAATTTTCAAATCAGATAGCATTTGAGGGGAAAAAATGCCAAGTAACTAGGCTCTTTGTACATTTTATCTGCTTATTTAATCTGTAGATTCAATACAATGTTTCCTCTGATACCAAAAGAAAGGTCCTCTCACCTTTCCCAAGAAAACTGTTACTTCTATCATAGTCCTTGGAGCATGTAAAAAAGGATTTCAAATGTACCCATTATAAAAGATATTATATATATATGCATTTTTTAATCCTTCAGAATATGAAAAGTTACAGTCTGAATATCTCCCCTTTTACAGGAGAAATGTTAGAAAAGCAGGCTGTGACCAAGGCCCCAGCGATCTATGGCATATTCCACATCATTTCCCCATTGACATCATCCTCTCCAATAGCCTTAGTGGCCATATTCTCACTATTGAATCTCAAACATATATCGCTAACCCCAGTATTTCCCCTGAATCACAAAACTGTAAATGCAACATCGCCCTGGATGTTTCCACTTTATCTCTGTACCTATAGCTGTCATGGTACCTGGCATCCAACATGTGACTAATAAAGGTCTTGAAAGTGAATGAGTAAAGAGAAATCTCTCTATGGCGACTTAATAAAACTTCATTGAATGGGTGTGAATTAAATGACCATCACTTTTTCACTGATTACAATTAGATTTGAGGTAGGTTAGCATTTAATTAAGTCTTTGCCATCATTCAGCCCATCTGGCCTCCCTTAATATGCCCTGTGTCACAAAGTTGGTGACAGTTTAGGTCTAGAACACTCAACTTCTCTCTCCTAATCAAATGAAATGAATCATAGTCATGAAGGGGCAGAGGGAGGCAACATCTCAGGGGAAGCAGCCAAGAGTGAGATATTTTAAACAAGGAGTTAGCTAAATAAAGGAACCCTTAAACTACGCCATGTACACAGCATGAAGCCATGAACCAGCCCAGAATAGCTGGAGGGGTAGGGGGAGGCATAGGCAGGAATGGTGGATACGGCTTCAGTGTCAGCAAAGGCATGATTAAAAAGGATTCACACTAGTCAGCTAAGAAATACAATTTTAGCATGAGAGACCTGAGAAACCAAATTAAAAAGTGATATGAAGTGTTTGTGTTTTAGAAAGATCAGTCTGTTAAAAAAAAAATGGGGGATGGGCTTTGTTCCTAAGGGGAGAAAGACAGAAAAAGGAGATGAACAGAAAAGACAGAGCAGCGTGGACAGAGCCTATGTTTCAGATGCGGCAGAGGGACCAGGGAGTCCAATCACTAATTTCAAGTTGTTTGTGTGGCTATCCCAAACCTTTGCTAACCCTCTAACATACACAAATGCCACATCTCAATGGATTTTTGTTAGTGATTGTGTGTGTGTGTGTGTGTGGGTGTGTGTTTTATGGTATAGGTGTACAAATTAAGAAAATAGCCAAATATGTGATAGGGTAGTGCACAGTGGGAACAGTATGACTGTGATCCCTAAACAGAACTAACTTCACAGGAGCAAGAGATGAGAGATATAAGCACCCAGAACTGGATGTCTTAGAGGAGCACTGGGCTCTGCTCAGTCCGGGAAACAGTCAGGCCCACCTTATCTAGAAATTAAGGAGCTGACACTCACTGCTGAAATCCAGGGGCAATCTGACATACAGCCATATATAAAAATATGCACTACATAAAATACAAAAACTCAAGAAAACTGAGAATTTTTTAAAATTTCACAGAATTTAATGAAAAGAGCTTAAAGTGAAGATTCAGCTGCATGAAAGCTAGGATGAGAATAGCTACCTCATAAACTACCTCTCTCTGGTCTAAAAGCAACACTCACTCCCCCTTCCCCTACCTCAATACTTAATAAATTGCCTGGGAGAGGCTGAATATTAGGCTAATAAAATGCTGTCCAATTTGAATTGTTTAAATGACTAGCTATCTTTTACTGCCACCTCCTGGCCCCTTATAGTATGTCTACCCTAAACCTCTAATACCGATAACCATCCCCCCCCCACACACACACATACATACACACACACACAGTATCAATTACTACATTCAAGACTCTCTAGCCAGATAAAGCATCAAATTAAACTATGGCCACATTGCAAACGGAAGGTTATGCTTCTGAGTGGAGCCCCTGATCAAGACAGCTGGTACCCAGACACACCCCCTTCAAGGCAGCTGTACACCCCAGCTAGGTTCTGATCCTCAGTTTTATGGGTCAGAAGCCTGATCTGTCAGCACCCTGAGGACAGATCTGTGTCTGGAGTAAGATGTGCATTAAACCAGTTCATGGAGACATCTATAATACCAGAATGCCAACTTACCAATTTAAAATGAGAATTATTACCTCCAAGGCAACTGCAGGCACTTATGAAGGCCTCTTCTCTCTCTAGGTCAGTCACATATAAGAAATCAAATTATGCACTCAGAGAGTTGCCTAGTGAGGAGAAATTAGGGCCAGAGAAAATGAACCTTTAATGATATCAAGTTCAACAGATGAAGGCACCTGCCTCCACAATGGGGATATTCTACCACTGGACATGACAAAGCAAATTTCTGAACCAGGATATCCCTCCCCAGTCAGTGCTGTAATGGTAATTTTCAGGACATTCCTTGATTAATTCTTACAAAATCAACTTCCTTTCTGGCTGGCAAAATCTTTCCATGAGTATGATAAAGCCTTTAATGACACTAACATGACCAAAATACACGTTTCTGGTCCACTGTGCACTGATAGAAGTCTGCTCTCTGTAATGGGCTGTGTTTTCCCTATTTCCAGGCTCTGGAGGAACCCCATGGTAGTCCCATATACTTCCAATAAACAGGGAATGACAATTTCCATTTGTTGAATTTCCATTTGCTGAAAAGTTCACAAAGATCTTACACATCCACCATCACAGCTATTCCTCTCAACCACCATATGGGGTTTTTTTGGTAAGTTCTATGGTTCTTATTTTACAGCTAAGGATGCTGAGAATCGGGGCTGATAGGTGGTTTTGCCAAGGTCACAGAATTAGTGAATATACGGTTAAGACTAAAACCCAGATCTTGAGACCACAAATGAGTCTATTGAGGCCATCTGTTTTTCACACCAAACATAAAGGAGCTTTGCCTGACTGGCTGCTCTATTCACCTATTCAACAAATATTTATAGAGTATCAATAGCTGGCTATATACTATTGTAGGCAGCGGGGACACCATGATAAGCTAGTCCAATAAGGTTCCTACTTCCATGGAAAATATATTCAGTGATGGAGACAAACAAACAAGGAACATTTTAGATGGTGATGAACCCTAGGCAAAGAATAAAATGGGGTGATGCAAAATACTGATTGGCTATTTCTGTGTAGGTCACCAGGGAAATCTTTAGGGAAGTATCACATAAGCAGACAGTCATACAATTACAAAGAGGGGAAGCGTATTCTAACCTGAAGAATAGCTAATAAAAACACCCTACAGCGGGACTATGCTTGCTCTGTGTAAAGATGACCCCAAAGCCCAGCATAGAGGGCAAAGGGTAGAATGAGACAAGTTAGTAAGGTGGGCAAGAACCAACCACATGGTGTTTTGTTATTCTAAGCACAATGGAAAGTCATCACACTACCACAGAAACATGCTGTTTTTCAACAAGGACATGCCATTCTAGAGCAAGTTTTTCACCCCAGAATGCTGAAGTCCCAATCAGTCTATTATTCCTAGCATACAATGATTCATGTCTTTATTAATTCAGAATTTTTTCTATAAACAGGGAAGAAATATTTGAAAGATTTCAAACACATTTTAACATGCAAGAAGGAGAAAGGTTTGTTCCATCTGAAAACCCATACTTACAAGTGCCAGGTTCATAAACACAACATTCGGGCAAATCAAACTCCAGGAAACCCTGCAAGGGCCCTGTGAGGCCTTGGTTGTCTTTTAGAACAGCTAGTTCAGAAGGCTGGGAGAGACAGTCAGAGCGCCACAGCTTGCCCAGCAGACAAGGGCACCTGCCACAGGCTCTGCCCTCTTTCTCTTCCCACAGTTCACTGCTTAGACAGCACCTGACTGCAGCTTTCTCCAGACTCAAAGATAAAACCTGCAACTGTCCTAGAGCAAAGGCATGTTCAAGAGTATCGCAAGAAAGTAGCAGGGAAGGAGAATCAGGAAAACACAGAGAGGAGTGGGGGAGACTAGAGGGTGACATACAGCCTTCTACATAGAAATCCATTGCATTCAAAAACCATCACCACTCTCAAACACTGCTGATGCTGGGAAAGAAAAATGGCACTATCTTTTAAAGACTGGTCTGGCAATTAGTAGCAAAAGCCTCTGACCTAGGAAATCACCCTTAGGACATCATCCTAGGTAGGTCCAGAAAGGCTTATGTAAATATGTTTGCTGAGGCATTATTTATAACTAAGCAAAATTTTAAACAATAACCAACAGCAGAGAACTAGTTAAAGTAAAGCCACAGGAAGGAATACCATAAAACTCACAAAAATCATACACAAAAAGAAAAGAATCTAGAATAATATTTCATTACATGAGGAATAGCTCATAATATATTAAGCATTAAAAATGAGCTTTTAAGGAATGCAGGGCAATGAGTAAATCCTCGTAGATAATCTGGATAAAATGCAGAAGACAAATGGGAGGGTGGAGGGAACTGGGAAGAGATACCAGCACAATTTTATTTTATATTCTCTGCATTGTTAGTACACTCACTGGTAACTATGTGGCCATTGTCAAAAACCTATTTGTGTTATATACTTATATGTATATATATGTATGTGTGTTTGTGTGTTCATTTATTTCTCTTAATATATTTTTATTGCATGTTGGGATGTTTAGCAGATTGCTTTTTGCTCTTAATTACAAATTTGAGAAGATGCTAAGAATTCTAGAATACGAATAATGAACAAACACTATTTTTCCAATTGTCAATCATTTCCAGTTTCATATTTGTGCAGAAATATAATATACACTAGTAAACAATTTGAACTAAGATATCCTTGGTAAGCCATGAAACCATCTTTTTTTTTTTTTTGAGTTGGAGTCTCACTCTGTCGCCCAGACTGGAGTGCAGTGGCCGCTCCCAGCCACCACAGCCTCGACCTGTTGGGCTCCGATGATCTTTCCACCTCAGCCTTCCAAGTAGCTGGAACTACAGGCACGCGCTACCACACCCAGCTAATTTTTTGATTTATTGTAGAGATGAGGTCTCGCCAAGTTGCCCAGGCGGGTCTCGAACCCGCGGGCTCAGGCAATCCACTCACCTCAGCCTCTCAAAGCGCGGGATTACAGGCTGAGCCACCGAGCCCGGCTGAAACCATCTTTATCAAAATCCAAAAACAAGCCTGATTTTCACTGACATTAAAAGCAATTAATTTGATAAAGTATTACATTTATAGAATAACTACCAAAAAACCTTATATAGGTAAGTTTTGACAACCAGAGGGAGCACAGAAAGAGCGACCAGAAAAATAAGCAAGGTCCATTTTGGCAAAGACTCTTAGACTTCTGACCTGTACCTCTAAAAAAACAGCTCCTGAGCTTCCAGCCCATCAGGGGCCCAGCATGCTTCAGATTTCCTATGTAACCCTCAGGAGGCCTCATTTACAACTCTTAGATTCTCAAGTCACTCAATCACAAGTTGCTGTTGTCTACAATCAGCACGGCACTTGTGAATCTGACCACAGTCGCCCTCCTATTCCTCATTCTTTATCCTTCATCCATATCACATACTCCCTGCTCGCCAAGGCTGAGATAGCAATGGTTTTCATTTTTACACATTTCACAGGAAACGCTCTCGGGGCTTAGCACACAATAGTGCAAAAGATGGCACCTTGGCATACTGAGTATTGAAGCAGAAGGAAATTGAGAAAACTGTAGAAGCAGGAAGGTCACTCTCAAACTTTCTCCTGCCTTTTTCCCCTGAGGCCATAAAAAGAATTCTCCTTCCCATCTGACTTGAAGACTCTCATGTGACAGGTGTCCTGCCCTCTATCTGAAGGAAAGGAATGAAGACACAAGGATGTAGAGAAGAATCTAAACAAACAGCTCTTGCTAAATTCCCCCAAGTTTATTACCATTAGATCATATCCTCTTTGTTCAGTTATACTCTTGCATGGCTGTTCATTCTTCATGGAACCTATGCATAAAAATCCAGTTCTCTCTCTGTCTTTGGGTCTTCATTTCTGAGGGCTCCTGTGTCATGTAAAACTTTGGTTAAACAAATTTATTATGCATTTTTCTTATTAATCTGTCTTTTGTTATAGGATGTCAGCCATGAACATCGTGATGTGTAAAGAAAATATATTACTTTTTTTCCCCACAAAACCCTCATCAGCCCTGACTAGTAACAGCAACTGTGACACTACCATACACCTGGGTGATGCACCAGAACCAAATGAGAGGGAATAAAGGCAGCAGGAAGAACAAGGACCTGGAAATCAACATACTTGGCTCCCATGAGCCAGCTATGACCCTGGAAAGGCCACTCTCTGAGCCTCTGATTCCTAATCTGTGAGATACGAATGTTAGACAATCTGGTAAAATCTCATTTGGCTCTCAAATTCCAGAGTTCAAAGTCTCCCAGATGTCTCGCCTCTAAAGAAAGACCTGGGCCCTTGAACAGAGGATGGCCTTATCTAAGGAGCACAAAAGTTCTTCTCATACTATTTCCATTTTATAGTAACACTCACTAATCAAGTCTGGACCCTGAATAAACAAATTAGGTGCCTCCTTTATAGGCCTCCCGGGAAAGCCATTCTCTATATCACGTCTGTTAGGTATTTACTTGATCATACAAAAGGACCACTTATATTTGCTCTATACTCAGTTCTGATTTCTCATATGATGGGACCACTCTCCCAGTTTGTCCAGAACTGAGGAGTGTCCCAGGATGAAATTTTCAGTGCTAAATGCAGGACAGTCCCAGGCAGACCAGGACAGTGATCACTCTAGCTCTCAATACATTTTCTGTTTGATTTGCTTCTCCCAAAAACACCCTCTCCACTCTACATCCAGACAAGAAATAATACTTTTTGGACCTGTACATACACTGCTGCTTAAATCAACACCAGCTGTAGATCATCAACAACGTATTCCTTTTGTGTTCCTTGGGTTGCTTCAAGCACACTGTACTCCAGTGAAATTATCTTCATTCACCCCATCCCAAACCCTGCTCTTAGAATGGCAGGATTTTTTGTAATCAATAAAAGAAAAACACAAGGAATTTTTAAAGTATTCAACAAAAACCAAATGAATTAGAAAAAAATCTTATTTTAGCATTAAACCATCACCATCCATTATTTCACTGCATCCTTAATGTCCTAAAGAAGGCAGCAAAAAAATTTAAAAAAAAGAAAAAAGAAAGTAAACACATGGCTGACAACAGAAAAGTCAACAAAAGAACCCATTTGTTCACTCATTGATTCTTTTGACAAATATGTAGGGAGCACTCATTTTATGCCAGACAAACAATGAAAGAGAGAGACAGTTACATGGAGCTTATAATCTAAAAGTCTGCTGATCATTAATGGATGTATTAATCAAAGCATTTAACAAACACATTTTCCAAGCTGTCTCCATTCTGGTTCCCTATAATGAAAGTTAAAACATTAACTATTTCACCCTTAAGATCACAGAAAAGTATGCATATTCACAGATTATCCAACTGTTTGTCTCTCCCAAAATGCCATATATTCATAGGAGATAGGCATTGTGTCTTATTTAACCCTTCAGAGCACTTAACATCATTTGTGAAATTGACCAAGGACCTAGAAATTGACCTGAAAATATCAAAAAGAGGAGTCACAGAGAAAAGGATGAGAATATTCAAAGCAAGAAGACAGAAAGATGACGCTTTATTGCTTGTGATTAATCTACTGCTCCTGGCACACTTCAGAATAAGTGTGCCAGAAATCAGAAGCACTTGGAATAGCTAAAAGCTTTCACCCACTCTCAACCGCAGGGCAACTTTTGGACAGGGAACAAAAGAGAAATAAGTCCTATACTTGATTTTCAGAAGTTATCTGCATACTCCAGAGAGAAAGAGGAAGACAGGCAATAACTAGTTTAATCTCAAGTTAAAATCATCAGAAACCAGCACATAACAGGTACATGTAGGCAACTCAAGAGAAGTTGATAATGGCTGCTTTCAGTCACCAACTGGTCATGGGAGTGTTGGAAAGACATATCTCCTGGCAAGAATGCCCAGGGAGAGAACCTTAAAGCATATGGCTTAGGAGGCTGATGGTACCCACCAAGTACCCCAGGCAGACTGCCAGCCTTCATCCCTGACTGTCTTTTTCAACTTCTACAGGCCACTTAGTAATCCCAAGTCAACTCTGCCTCCTGAATGTCCCAGATTTGCTTTTCTGTTCATCAGCATAAATTTTGAAACACTGATCACTCTGGTTCAGGCCTCCATCACCTCCTGTCTGCCTTTCTTCACTTCAGTCTTGCTTTCCAACAAAATATACACACATGCCTCTAACCATACTGAACTTTGTGCAGTTCCCCAAACATGTCCTTAGATCTCTTGTCTTTGGAATTTAGGGCATTCCAGTCCCTTTTCCTAGAGCACCCTTCCCCCAATCCTCACTCCTTCATTTACTTATTCTCTGCTTGACTTCTAATCATCCTCCAGGTTTCCTCTAAGACCTCACTTCCTCTAAGAAGCCTTTCCAGATTCCCCCTGACCAAGTTAGGTATTTTTCCTTTGTGCTTCCACAGCACCCTGAACTTGCACCATCATACGATTTACTGCCTTGCGCTATAACTGCCTATTAGTCTAAACCACACTTTAGAACACACATTCCACAAGGATAAAGGCTGCACATGCCTTGTTCACCTTTACACCCTTGTCACCTAAACCAAAGAAGGTATGAATCAACGAATCAGTCCATTAGTAAATGAGAGGTGTACTGTTTTTCAACTTTGTCTGTCTACACACATCCCTTCTCCATGAGGCTCTACCTCTGGTCAGATTCTCTGACCCACGGTGGATTGTGACCTGCTTTCCATCTGCCTCCTAAGCTAAACCAACCCAGAGCACCAATGCACAGATAAGCACAGACTAAAGAGTAGGTAGTATTATATAAGTGAGCCAAAGATGGCTTTTGTATATTAGCCCCTGGGTTATTTCTTCTCATCAGTTCAAAATCCCACCTGCACCAAACTAAAATTTTCATGCATCCAGTTGCTTTAACACATTCGCAATTGCTGACGTGAATTTACGCCATTTCAAATTCTGTTCCTGGTTGCCACTGATGTGAATTTACGTCTTTACAAATTCTGTTTCTGAATGCTGCAATGTTGTCATATGTATGTGTTATTACATTTTGCTTGAAAATGAATAGTAAGGCAAGGAGTAAGTTAATTGAGATAATTATCTGGTATCAACTGCACAATGTTGTTATTGATTTACATAGTTGGTAAACATTGCAAGTTGGTCATTATTTTCTTGTGATTAATGTTGTATACTTGTACTTTGATATTTCAGGGCTTTCAAAGTTCAACGTTAAAAATAATTTACCATAATTATGGAAAATGAAGAAATATATGCTGATGGGATATCTGAGGTCGAAGGTGAATTCAGTGAATCTATTAGTGATACCGAGACAGATAGTGATGTAATGATGCAATGCAAATGAAGAAATATATATATAGTTGGTTTATAAACCAAATGAAAATACAAAGTACGAAATGCTAGTCAGAGCGGTGTCTGAGGCAAATACTGGATATGTCTGCAACTTTCAAATACTGGATATGTGAAAAGGTGACAATTTAGAAAAGACCATTTCAACTGTGCTTAACAACCGAAGTCTGCGGCAATCAGCTTCAGATTTTTTAAAAAATTCCACCCGCTTTCACTATTAAGAAAGTGAAAAATTTGCCAATCATGAATGTTTAGCATGGCCCACACAAGCAGATGTTTTGCCGTTTTGAGCCTGTCTGCTTTGCACACTCCTTGAAACTTGCAAGTCCAATAGCAGCAGTCATAAATAAGATAAACCTCAGAGCCACAAAACCCCCAAGCTGAGGCCACCCTGCTGTGCTCCCAGACTCAGAGACTCCCTGCCTTGCTGCTGAGTGACATCACCTAAGCATAGAATCCTCCTGTCTCCCAAGGAGTTCTTTAGCCCTTCCTCTCCTTCTGAGTGGTGCCCCCATGCCATGGCCTCTGGAGGGTCCCATGTTTCAAGGGACTTCCCCTGCATGCAAACCTGTGAAAGCATAGCCCAAATAAAGTTCGTGTGGGCACTGTCATCTCGTGCTCTTGTCTTTTTCTTTGATCAGCCCCAAAGTCCCTCTAGCCTCTGAGAGACAGAAATCTGGGCGATTCTGTGTATTTATAATTCCCATGTAGTCCCCATTTGGTCATTTTTAATTTGTCTTATGACCTTAGCTTTAAATTTCTGATTTGATTTAGTCAGTATTGATTCTAAAACCTGCTCTTTGCCTGTAGAGTTCTGCCCCAACAATGCAGGACAGCCTCCTGGCTCTCATGACCTTGACTATCTCAGATCCTACTGGGCTTTTCTCCTATCTTGGACAATAATTTAGGGCACTGGTTCTATCAGTTTCATACCTCAATTTTAGCCCACACTCCTGGCAAGCCACCCTAGAGCTTTAAGTTTAGCCACGGATGCTATAAGAAGAGGATCTTGGGCCAGGCACGGTGATTCAAGCCTGTAATCTCAACACTTTGGGAGGCTGAGCCAAGAGGATTGCCTGAGCCCAGGTTTGAGACCAGTCTGGGCATCTTGGTGAGACCTCATCTCTACAATAAATCAAAAAATTAGCCAGGCATGGTAGTACACGCCTGCAGTTCTGGCTACTTGGAAGGTTGAGATGGAAGGAATGCCTGAGTCCAGCAGATCGACGCTGGGGTGGCTACGAGCGTGCCACTGCACTCTAGCCTGGGTGACGGAGCGAGACTCCAACTCACAAAAAAGAAAAAAGAAAAACAAAAGAGG